>JAHIAM010012362.1:0-13636 GCA_021605205.1 Aegilops longissima
ATTAACTCGAGAGGCTTGCAGTCCATAAATGGATCGCTGGAGCTTGCACACTTTATTAGCACCTTTTGGATCGACAAAACCTTCGGTTGCATCATATACAACTCTTCTTCGAAATCCATTCAGGAATGCAGTTTTGACATCCATTTGCCAAATTTCATAATCATAAAATGCGGCAATTGCTAACATGATTCAGACAGAGACTTAAGCATCGCTACTGGTGAGAAAAGTCTCATCGTAGTCAACCCCTTGAACTTGTTGAAAACCTTTTGCAACAAGTCGAGCTTTGTGAAGCAGTTACATTACCATCGGCGTCGGTCTTCTTCTTGAAGATCCATTTATTTTCTATGGCTTGCCGATCATGGGCAAGTCAACCAAATCCTACTTTGTTCTCATACATGGATCCCATCTCAGATTTCATGGCCTCAAGCCATTTTGCGAATCTGGGCTCATCATCGCTTCCTCATAGTTCGTGGGTTCACCATGGTCAAGTAACATGACTTCGAGAATAGGATTACCGTACCACTGCACAGTGGATCTTACTCTAGTAGACCTCTGAGTTCGGTAGTAACTTGATCTGAAGTTTCATGCTCGATATCATTAGCTTCCTCACTGATTGGTGTAGTTCTCACGGAACCGGTTCTTGTGATGAACTACTTTCAATAAGGGAGCAGATACTGATTACCTCATCAAGTTCTACTTTCCTCCCACTCACTTCTTTAGGAGAAACTCCTTCTCTAGAAAGGATCCGAATTAGCAACAAAATTTTGCCCTCAGATCATGATAGAAGGTGTACCCAATAGTCTCTTTTGGGTATCCTATGAAGACACATTTCTCCAATTTGGGTTTGAGCTTATCTGGTTGAAGTTTCTTCACATAAGCATCGCAGCCCCAAACTTTAAGCGACAACTTTGGTTTCTTGCCAAACCGCAGTTCATAAGGCGTCGTCTCAACGGTTTTTGATGGTGCCCTATTTAATGTGAATGCAGCCGTCTCTAAAGCATAACCCCAAAACTATAGCGGTAAATCAGTAAGAGACATCATAGATTGCACCATATCTAGTAAAGTAAGATTACAACGTTCGGACACACCATTTCGTTGTGGTGTTCCGGGTGGCGTGAGTTCTGAAACTATTCGCATTGTTTCAAATGTAAACCAAACTCGTAACTCAAATATTCTCCTCCACGATCAGATCGTAGAAATTTTATTTTCTTGTTACGATGATTTTCCACTTCACTCTGAAATTCTTTGAACTTTTCAAATTTTTCAGACTTGTGTTTCATCAAGTAGATATACCCATATCTGCTCAAATCATCTGTGAAGGTGAGAAAATAATGATATCCGCCGCGAGCCTCAATATTCATTGGACCACATACATCGGTATGTATGATTTCCAATAAATCAGTTGCTCGCTCCATAGTTCGGAGAAGCGGCGTTTTAGTCATCTTGCCCATGAGGCGCGGTTACTTAAGTACCAAGTGATTCATAATCAAGTGATTCCAAAAGTCCATCGAGTGGAGTTTCTTCATCGCTTTACCCGATATGACCTAAGCGGCGATTACCACAAATAAGTTGCACTATCATTATCAACTCTGCATCTTTTGGCTTCAACATTATGAATGTATGTATCACTAATATCGAGATTCAATAAAATAGACCACTCTTCAAGGGTGCATGACCATAAAAGATATTACTCGGATAAATAGAACAACCATTATTCTCTGATTTAAATGAATAACCGTCTGCATCAAACAAGATCCAGATATAATGTTCATGCTCAGGCGGCACCAAATAACAATTATTTAGGTCTAAAACTAATCCCGATGGTAGATGTAGAGGTAGGCGTGCCGACCAGCGATCACATCGACTTTGGAACCATTTCCACAGCGCGCCGTCACCTCGTCCTTAGCCAATCTTGGCAATCCGTAGTCCTGTTTGAGTTGCAAATATTAGCAGGACCGAGTATCAAATACCAGGTGCTCTGCGAGCATTAGTAAGGTACACATCAATAACATGTATATCACATATACCTTTGTTCACCTTGCCATCCTTCTTATCCGCCAAATACTTGGGGCAGTTCCGCTTCGGTGTCAGTCTCCTTGCGGTAGAAGCACTCAGGTTTGAGCTTAGGTTCAGACTTGGGTTTCTTCTCTTGAGCAGCAACTTGCTTGCTGTTCTTCTTGAAGTTTCCTTCTTCTTCTCTTTGCCCTTCTTCTTGGCTGGTGGTCTTATTGACCATCAACACTTGATGCTCCTTCTTGATTTCTACCTCCGCAGCCTTTAGCATTGCAAAGAGCTCGGAATAGTCTTATCCATCCCTTGCATATTATAGTTCATCACGAAGCTCTTGTAGCTTGGTGGCGTGATTGAAGAATTCATCAATGAAACTATCATCGGGAAGATTAACTCCAGTTGAATCAAGTGATTATTATACCCAGACATTTTGAGTATATGTTCAGCAGCGAACTATTCTCCTCCATCTTACAGCTATAGAACTTATTGGAGACTTCATATCTCTCAATCAGGCATTTTCTTAAAATATTAACTTCAACTCTTGGAACATCTCATATGCTCCATGGCGTTCAAAAGCGTCGTTGAAGACCGGTTCTAAACCGCAAACCATAGCTGCTTGAACTATCGAGTAGTCATCAGCTTTTCTCTGCGGAGCGTTCTTAACGTAAATCGGTTACATCTGCAGCGAGCACAGCACCAGCGGTGCTTCGGGGCGTAATTCTTACGTGCAGCAATGAGGATAATCCTCGAGTTCTGGACCCAGTCCGTGTAATTGCTACCATCATCTTTCAACTTAGCTTTCTCAAGGAATGCATTAAAATTAAATGGAACAACGGCCACGAGCCATCTATCTACAACAGACATAGACAAGCAAAATACTATCAGGTACTAAGTTCATGATAAATTTAAGTTCAATTAATCATATTACTTAGAACTCCCACTTAGACGGACATCTCTCTAGTCATCTAAGTGATCCGTGATCAAATCAACTAAACCATGTCCGATCATCACATGAGATGGAGTAGTTTCAATGGTGAACATCACTATGATCATCATATCTACTATATGATTCATTGCTCGACCTTCGGTCTCCGTGTTCCTAGGCCATATCGCATATGCTAGGCTCGTCAAGTTTAACCTGAGTATTCGCGTGTGCAACTGTTTTGCACCATTGTATTTGAGCGTAGAGCCTATCTGATCATCATCACGTGGTGTCTCGGCCGAAGAACATTCTAGCGGTGCATACTCAGGGAGAACACTTCTTGATAATTAGTGAGAGATCATCTTAAAATGCTACCGTCAATCAAAGCAAGATAAGATGCATAAAGGATAAACATCACATCCAATCAATATAAGTGATATGATATGGCCATCATCATCTTGTGCTTGTGCTCTCCATCTCGAAGCACCGTCGTGATCACCATCGTCACGGTGCGACACCTTGATCTCCATCGTAGCATCGTTGTGCGTCTCGCCAAACTTATGCTTCTCGACTATCGCTACCGCTTAGTGATAAAGTAAAGCATTACTGAGAGCGATTGCATTGCATACAATAAGCGACAACCATATGGCTCACTGCGATTCACGAGATAACTTCGGTTAAAAAACATGATCATCTCATACAATAAAATATAGCATCACGTCTTGACCATATCACATCACAACATGCCCTGCAAAAACAAGTTAGACCTCTCCTCTACTTTGTTGTTGCAAGTTTTACGATAACTGCTACGGGCTTAGCAAGAACCGTTCTTACCTACGCATCAAAACCACAATGATAGTTCGTCAAGGTGATGTTTTAACCTTCAATGGCCAGGCGTAGCCTTTTCAGTTCAACTAAAGTTGGAGAAGCAGACACCCTTGAGCCACGTGTGTGCAAAGCACGTCGGTAGAACCAGTCTCGGCGTAAGCGTCTGGCGTAATGTCGGTCGGGCGGTTCAGGCGCAACAATACCGCGAACAAAAGTATGACATGCTTTGGTAAGCAGTATGACTGTATAGCCCACAACTCACTTGTGTTCTACTGCGTGCATATAACATCTCGCGCATAAAACCTGGCTCGATACCTTTGTTGTGGAATGTAGTAATTTCAAAAAATTCATACGCTACGCGAGATCATGGTGATGCATAGCAGCGAGGAAGAGTGTTGTCCACATACCCTCGTGAACCGAAGCGAGCGTTATGACAGCGGTTTATGTAGTCGTCGTCTCTTCACGATCGGACCGATTCAAGTACCGAGCGTCACGGCACCTCCGTGTTCAGCACCGCGTTCAGCTCGATGGCGACCCGGACTCCGATCCAGCGGTGTGCCGAGGATGAGTTCCGTTAACGCGATGGCGTGGTGATGGTGATGATGTTCTCTTGATGCGAGGTTTAGCTTCTAAGCACATAGCGATATGGCGAGGTGGAATATGGTGGAAGGGGCGCGCACTGCGGCTGAGGCGATCACGAAGATCAACTTGTGTGTTTAGAGGTGCCCCCTGCCCCGTATATAAAGGAGCAAGGGGGAGCCGGCCGACCTAAGGCGGCGCCAAGGAGGAGTCCTCCTCCTGGTGGAGTGAGACTCCCTTTCCTAGTCCAACTAGGAAGGAGGAAGGGGAAGAAGAGAGGGAGAGGGAGAGGGAAAGAGGGGCGCCCCGCCCTAGTCAGTCGGACTCCACATGGGAGGCGTTCCACCTCACTGGCTACTACCCTCTCTCTCCCCTCGGGCCCATTGTGGCCCAATACTTCCCAGGGGGTTCGGGTAACCCCTCGGCACTCCGGTTTCTCGAAATCACCGGAACACTTCCGTTGTCGAATATAGCCGTCAATATATCAATCTTTATGTCTCGACCATTTTGAGACTCCTCGTCATGTCCATGATCACATCACGGACTCGAACAACCTTTGGTACATCAAAACTTATAAACTCATAATAAAACTGTCGCCATTAGCGTTAATGCGGACCCTACGGGTTCGAGAACTATGTAGACATGACCTAGAACTATTTCGGTCAATAACCAATAGCGGAACCTGGATGCTCATATTGGCTCCAACATATTCTATGAAGATCTTTATCGGTCAAACCGCATAACAACATCGTTGTTCCCTTTGTCATCGGTATGTTACTTGCAGGGTTCGATCGTCGGTATCAATACCTAGTTCAATCTCGTTACCGGCAAGTCTCTTTACTCGTTCGTAATGCATCATTCCGTAACTAACTCATTAGCTACATTGCTTGCAAGGCTTATAGTGATGTGCATTACCGAGAGGCGAGAGATACCTCTCAGACAATCGGGGAGTGACAAATCCTAATCTCAAAATCGCCAACTCAACATGTACCTTCGGAGACACCTATAGAGCTCCTTTATAATCACCCGATTCGTTGTGACGTTTGGTAGCACACAAAGTGTTCCTCCTTAAGCAGGAGTTGAATAATCTCATAGTTGTAGGAACTTTGTATAAGTCATGAAGAAAGCAATAGCAACATACTAAGCGATCAAGTGCTAGGCTAACGGAATGGGTCAAGTCAATCACATCATTCTCCTAATGATGTGATCCCGTTAATCAAATGACAACATATGTCTATGGTTAGGAAACATAACCATCTTTGATTAATGAGCTAGTCAAGTAGAGGCACACTAGTGACATTATGTTTGTCTATGTATTCACACATGTATCATATTTCCGGGTAATACAATTCTAGCATGAATAATAAACATTTATCATGATATGGGAAATAAATAATAACTTTATTATTGCCTCTAGGGCATATTTCCTTCAAGGTGGTGCTCAATCACCTCCACAGGAGCGCCCGGGGATGTCGGAGCTTGCCATGCAAAGTGCATCGACATTGCTTGGCGGGGAAGGTGGCGAGCTTCGCTTTCCTATTGCCGTCGGTGGACCTTATAATGAGCGCTGGTGGATCTCTGGTGGTGTAGCTCGGACTTCTTGCTCTTGCGGAGGAGCTCTACGCATGCGTTCTCAAAGGAGGCACAACACCCGGAAGAGGTGCGCTTGCGGAGTGGAGTGCGGCGGTCTCGCCGATCTTCTTCTCCCGGGGCTCCGTCGGCGGAAGCGGGTGCCTTAAGCGGCAGCTGCTGCGACTGCCTCCAGTAGAGTTGGTTGGCGTAGATCAGCGCATCTTTCTTGTCGAGAGGGCCGGTGATGATGTTCATCGGCCGGGCATCTTCGACATGTTGTAGGCGTAGTGTGAATCCGCCATGAACTTGGCTAGTCTTGGGCGGCCGAGATCCTATTGAGAAGGCAAGGGATCTCGGCTACATCAAAACAATCCTCTCCGTCCTGTGGTTCAGCTCACCTCCAGAATGTCACGGCAGCGTGATCTTTCCCTGGCTGGCTCCTCCCGGGTTAACCCCTTGGAGCGTGCCCGTCTCCTCGAGGTCTCCATCGAGAATCTGCAGCCTTTTGACCACAAGCGAAGCGAGATCAAGTTCAGGCCGGCCCGGCGTCAACCAACATCTTTGTCACCTTGAGGTTGCGGTTGTTGGTGAAACCAACAACGGCAAGCATCCGACCGCGATAGTGCGGTCGGTGTGTCCTCGGTGTCGAAGATGATGGGCGTCTTCAGACCATTCAGCGGCTTGATGCGTCAAGCGATGGCTCCACCGATGTGATCTTCATCGCCCACTGCTTGAGTTGGCGGTGGGATGTATGCAGCGGCGGCGCCACCATACTTACATGGCCTCTGTGGCTTTACGAAACTTCGTCGTCGCGGGACTCGTCGTCCTCGTCATGATCATCGTCTTCCTGCTTCTTGTCGCGGCCCGGTGTGGGCCTCTCTTGCTGATTATCCTTGCCGCGGCGGCCTCCTTGACCGCCACGTTTCTTGCCAGATCCTCGGCACCATCCAGGCCTTTCTCCTTGTCCGCCGCTCATACTCGCCTTTACGCTTCTCGGCGAGCAGCTCCACCTGCCGACAGTTTTGGAGATCATGGCCCTTAGTGCGGTGGATCTTGCGATCTCTTGTCGAGCCTCTGGCTTGCCGGTAGCCGCCAAGGCCCGGCAAGCATCACCAACAACCTCCTTGCGGGGTACGCTTGCCTTGGTCTTCTTGGTGGCGTCGGTGTCGTCGGATCCCTCGGCGGCAAGCCGCGGCCTGCCCTTATGCTTCTGTTCGGCGCCGACCCTTCTTCGCTGGGGTGGCGGTATCATCCGTGAAGTCGGTTTCCGCACGGCGTCTTCGCGAGTACTTCCTTCCTTCTTCAGCCACGAGCACACCGATCAGCCGAGCATAAAGTTCGGACACATCTTTGACCTTGTTCGCCATGACTCTTCACGCATCTTACGATTGCGCACATTACGATGGAATGCACTGATCCGGCGGCGGGATGATGCGTCGGGGATGTTATCTTGCACTTCGGCTGAACCTTTGGATATGCTTGCATGTTCTCCCCTTCCTACGGGGATGATGTGTAAATCACTGCTTTGGCCATGAAGTTGGTGACCTCCGTTAAAGGCGCCAACAAACTCATAACGCAGATCCGCCCAAGAAGAGATGGAATCCACCGGCAAGTGCATCAACCATGACATAACAATAGCTTGAGTGCCAGCGGAAGTGGATTGGCAAGCACCTTATCTCGCGGGCCCCAGCAGCTTGCATCGCGATGGTGTACATCTTGAGGAACTACGGCGGGTGAGTCTTGCCGTTGTACTTCTTGCCAGCGTCGAGGCTTGAGCGTGCGGTGGGAGACCACTGGAACTGCCGCAGCTCACGGGTGAAAGCGGACAACCCACCTCGTGAGGTAGGCCACCGTAGCCTCGGCGGTGGGTGGTCCGTGGTAAACCCTGCGCGCTGTCCACTGGTGGCGTCGTCGCGTCGGCGCTCGATGGTAGTTCGGCGTCCTCATGAACCCGCTCGAAGGACTTGATGCTGATCGCGGTTGGTTCCGCGGGTCGGACAATGCGATGGAATATCGTCTCGAGCATCGTCGCTGACGAGCGATGCCGGGGTGGCGGGATGGAGGGCGAGGAATGCACCATGGCTGCGCCGCGCATGGCCATACGGTCTCCGTGGCGCGGTGGCCCGATGGAAGCGACGACCTCTGGTCCCCGGCCGCAACTCATCGTTGTTAGCGATGCCAGCGAGGCTCGGACGGTGGCCCTCTATTCGTCGAGCTTCTCCGCGGCGGGGAGGAAAATCGAGCAGCAGCTCGCGGCCGAGAACTTCGGTGGCGTGGGTGGCGGCGAGATGAGTGGACTGCGATGCACCTCGACTTCTAACCACGTTAGAAGGAGTTCGTCACGCCCGCGGCCGTTCGCCACCTCGGTCAGCACCTCGGTGTTGGGAGGCGTAGTAATTTCAAAAAATTCCTCGCACCGCAAATCATGGTGATGCATACAGCGAGAGGGAAGAGTGTTGTCCGCGTACCCTCGTGGGCAAAGCCAGGCGTTAGCACTGCGCAATTGATGTAGTAAATGCGTCTTCACGGCCGGACCGATCAAGCACCGAAACTTCGGCACCTCCGAGTTCTAGCACCGTTCAGCTCGATGGCGATCCCGGACTCCGATCCAGCGATGTGTATGAGGATGAGTTCTGTCGACCTGACGGCGTGGTGGCGGTGATGATGTTCTATCGATGCGAGGGCTTCGCCTAAACCGCGCGACATGACCGAGGTAGAATATGGTGGGCGGGCACGCGCTACGGCTAAGGCGATCATGAAGATCAACTTGTATTTGTTGTTGTATGGGGTGCCCCCGCCTCCGTATATAAAGGAGCAAGGGGAGGCGGCCGACCAAGGTGGAGCGCGCCAGAGGGGGTCCTACTTCCCGCGGGAGTAGGACTCCTCCTTCATTGTTGGAGTAGGAGAGAAGGAAGAGGAGGAGGGAGAAGGAAAGGGGCTGCACCCTAGTCCAATTCGGACCCGGAGGCGCAGGCCTCCTTCCTTGTAGCCTGTTCCTCTATTCCGTATATTTAATAAAGGCCCATATACTCCCCAGCGAATTCCGTAACTCTCGGTACTACTACGAAAATACCGAATCACTCGGAACCTTTCCGAAGTCTGAATATAGTCGTCCAATATATCGATCTTTACATCTTGACCATTTGAGACTCCTCGTCATGTTCCCGATCTCATCCGGGACTCCAAACTCCTTGGTACATCAAAACTCATAAACTCATAATATAAGCATCATTGAAACCTTAAGCGTGCGGACCCTACGGGTTCGAGAACTATGTGAACATGACCGAGAACCGTCTCGGTCAATAACCAATAACGTAACCTGGATGCTCATATTGGCTCCGCATATTCTCGAAGATCTTTATCGGTCAAACCGCATAACAACATCGTTGTTCCTTTTGTCATCGGTATGTTACTTGCAGAGATTGATCGTCGGTATCTCAATACCTAGTTCAATCTCGTTACCCGCAAGTCTCTTTACTCGTTGTGAAATGCATCATCCCACAACTAACTCATTAGTCACATTGCTTGCAAGGCTTATAGTGATGTGCATTACCGAGAGGGCGGAGATACCTCTCGACAATCGGATGATAAAACCTAATATCGAAATATGCCAAATCAACATGTACCTTTGGAGACACCTGTAGAGCTCCTTTATAATCACCCATTTACGTTGTGACGTTTGGTAGCACACAAAGTGTTCCTCTGGTAAACGGGAGTTGCATAATCTCATAGTTATAGGAACATGTATAAGTCATGAAGAAAGCAGTAGCAACATACTAAGCGATCAAGTACTAAGCTAACGGAATGGGTCAAGTCAATCACATCATTCTCCTAATGATGTGATCCCGTTAATCAAATGACAACTCATGTCTATGGTTAGGAAACACAACCATCTTTGATCAACAAGCTAGTCAAGTAGAGGCACTATGTTTGTCTATGTATTCACACATGTATTATGTTTTCGGTTAATACAATTCTAGCATGAATAATAAACATTTATCATGAAATAAGGAAATAAATAGTAACTTTATTATTGCCTCTAGGGCATATTTCCTTGATCTCCCACTTGCACTAGAGTCAATAATCTAGTTCACATCGCCATGTGATTTAACACCAATATTCATATTTGTGTATGATTAACACCCATAGTTCACATCGTCATGTGGCCAACACCCAAAGGGTTTACTAGAGTCAATAATCTAGTTCACATCGCTATGTGATTAACACCCAAAGAGTACTAAGGTGTGATCATGTTTTGCTCATGAGAGAAGCTTAGTCAGCGAATTTGTCACATTCGAGCCTTATGTATTTTACAAATATTCTATGTCTACAATGCTCTGCGGAGCTACTCTAGCTAATTGCTCCCACTTTCAATATGTATCCAGATTGAGATTTAGAGTCATCTGGATGGGTGTAAAAACTTGCACCTATGTAACTCTTTCTGACGAGGCTCTTTTATCACCTCCATAATCGAAAAATATTTCCTTAGTCCTCACTAAGGATATTCTTGACCAATGTCCGAGGATCTACTCCTAGATCACTATTGTACTCCTTGCCAAATTCAGAGCAAGGTATACAATAGGTGCGGTACATAGCATAGCATACTTTTAGAACCTATAAGCGAGGCATAGGGAATGACTTCCATTCTCTTTTCTATTTTCTGCCGTGGTCGGGTTTGAGTCTTACTCAATTTCACACTTTACAACCGAGGCAAGAACCCTTTCTTTTGACTGTTCTATTTTGAACTATTTCAAAATCTTGACAAGGTATGTACTTATTGAAAAACTTTATCAAGTGTCTTGATCTATCTCAATAGATCTTGATGCTCAATATGTAAGTAAGCTTCTTTGAGGTCTTTCTTTTAAAGAACTCCTTTCAAATACTCCTTTATGCTTTCGAGAAAAATTCTACATCATTTCTGATCAACAATATGTTACTCACATAAATTCATCGAGAAAAGCGGTAGTGTTTCCACTCACTTTGTTGTAAATACAGGTTTCACACAAAATCTGTATAAAACTATATGCTTTGATCAACTTATCAAAGTATATATTCAACTCTGAGATGCTTGCACCAGTTCATAGATGGATCGCTGGAGCTTGCACATTTGTTAGCACCTTTAGGATTGACAAAACCTTACGGTTGCATCATATACAACTTTTTAAAGAAAACCATTAAGGAATGCAGTTTTGACATCCATTTGCGAGATTTCATAAAATGTGGCAATTGCTAACATGATTGAGACGGACTTAAGCATCGCTTCAGATTGAGAAAATCTCATTGTAGTCAACACTTTGAACTTGTCAAAAATCTTTTTGCGACAAGTTGAGCTTTGTTGATAGTAACACTACTATCAGCGTTTGTCTTCCTCTTAAAGATCCATTTATACAATATGGCTTGCCGATCATCGGACAACTCCACCAAAGTCCACACTTTGTTCTCATACATGGATCCCATCTCAGATTTCATGGCCTCAAGCCATTTCGGAATCTGGGCTCATCATCGCTTCCTATAGTTAAATGGGTTACGTCATGGTCAAAGTAACGTGACCTCCGAACAGGATTACCGTACCACTCAGTGCGGATCTCACTCTGGTTTACCTCTGAGTTCGGTAGTAACTTGATCTGAAGTTACATGATCATCATAATTAACTTCCTCACTAATTGGTGTAGTAGTCACGGGAACAAATTTATGTGATGAACTACTTTCCAATAAGGGAGCAGGTACAGAATTACCTCATCAAGTTCTATTTTCCTCCCACTCACTTCTTTGAGAGAAACTCCTTCTCTAGAAAGGATCCATTCTCAACAATGAATATCTTGCCCTCGGATCTGTGATAGAAGGTGTACCCAACATTTTCTTTTGGGTATCCTATGAAGACACACTTCTCTGATTTGGGTTTGAGCTTATCAGGTTGAAACTTTTTCACATAAGCATTGCAACCTCAAACTTTAAGAAAGCGACAACTTAGGTTTCTTGCAAAACCATAGTTCATATGGTGTCATCTCAGCAGTTTAGATGGTGCCCTATTTAGCGTGAATGTAGCTGTCTCTAATGCATAACCCCAAAGCGATAGTGGTAAATCGGTGAAGACATCATAGATCGCACCATATCTAATAAAGTATGATTACGATGTTCGGACACACCATTACCTGTGGTGTTCCGGTGGGCGTGAGTAGTGAAACTATTTCACATTGTTTTTAGCTGAAGGCCAAACTTCGTAACTCAATTATTTTATACTGCGATCATATCGTAGAAACTTTTATTTTTTATTCGATGATTCTCCACTTCACTATGAAATTCTTTGAACTTTTCAAATGTTTCAGACTTGTGTTTCATCAAGTAGATATACTCATATCTGCTCAAATCGTCTGTGAAGATCAGCAAATAATGATACCTGCCGTGAGCCTCAATATTCATTGGACCACATACATCGATATGTATGATTTCCAACAAATCTGTTGCTCGCTCCATTGTTCGGAGAAGCGGAGTCTTAGTCATCTTGCCCATGAGGCATGGTTATAAAGCATCAAATGATTCATAACCAAGTGATTCGAAAATCCATCTTTATGGAGTTTCTTCATCGCTTTACACGATATGACCCAAAAGCGAGTACCACAAATAAATTGCACTATCATTATTAACTTTGCATCTTTTGGCATCAACATTATGAATATGTGTATCACTATGATCAAGATTCAATAAACCATCACCATTGGGTGTATGACCATAGAAGGTTTTATTCATGTAAATAGAATAACAATTTATTCTCTATCTTAGATGAATAATCGTATCACAATAAACATGATCTTATCATATTTATGCTCAACGCAAACACCAAATAACATTTATTTAGGTTTAACACTAATCTCGAAAATACGAGAATGTGTGATGATGATCATATCAATCTTGGAACTACTTCCAACACTCATCGTCACTTCCCCTTCAACTAGTTTACATTTTATTATGTAACTCTTGTTTCAAGTTACTAATCTTAGCAACGAACAAGTATCAAATACTCAGGGCTACTATAAACACTAGTAAGGCACACATCAATAACCTGTATATCAAATATACCCTTGTTTACTTTGCCATCCTTCTTATCCACCAAATATTCAGGGAATTTACTGCTTCCAGTGACCATTTCCTTTGCGAGTATAGCACTCGGTTTCAGGCTTTGGTCCAACTTTGGGCTTCTTAGCGGGAGTGACAACTTGCTTGTCATTCTACTTGAAGTTCCTTTCTTTCCTTTGCCCTTTTCTTGAAACTAGTGGTCTTGTCAATCATCAACACTTGATGCTCTTTCTTGATTTCTACCTTCGTCGATTTCAACATCACGAAGAGCTCGGGAATCGTTTTCGTCATCACTTGCATACTATAGTTCATCACGAAGTTCTAGTAACTTGGTGGTGGTGACTAGAAGAACTCTGTCAATCACTATCTTATCTGGAAGATTAACTCCCACTTGATTCAAGAGATTGTAGTACCAGGACAATCTGAGCACATGCTCACTAGTTGGCGATTCTCATCCATCTTTTAGCTATAGAACTTGCTGGAATTTCCTATCTCTCAACTCGGGTATTTACTTGAAATATTAACTTCAATTCCTGGAACATCTCCTTATGGTCCATGGCGTTCAAAACTTCTTTGAAGTCCCGATTCTAAGCCGTTAAGCATGGTGCACTAAACTATGAAGTAGTCATCATATTGAGCTAGCCAAGCGTT
>JAHIAM010012363.1:0-42899 GCA_021605205.1 Aegilops longissima
AATACCATTTTCATCGATTGCATAGATGGCCATTTGTGGGCATAGGAATTTTGACACCTTTGCAATCTTGCATGCGAATTTCTTGAGGACATCTTTGAGGTATTTCTCGACATATGAATATGCCATTGTGTTGTTGCGAATTTGAAGACCTAAGAAGAATTTCAACTCCCCATCATAGACATTTGATATTCTTCACTCATCATGTAGGAAAATTCATCACTATAACGTTGGTCGGTCTGACCAAAGATAATATCATCAACATATATTTGGCACACAAACAGTTCACCATCATAAGATTTAGTAAAGAGAGTAGGGTCGAGTGAACCGGTGTGAAGCCATTCTTCACAAAAATTCCTTCAATGTATCATACCACGCTTGGGGGCTTGCTTGAGAGCCATAGAGGGCCTTATTGAGTCTGAAGACTTTGTCGAGGATTCTTTGGATCTTCAAAACCAGGGGTTGAGCAACATATACTTCTTCCTCAAGCTTACCATTGAGGAATGCACTTTTCACATCCATTTGATATAAAGTGATATTGTGATGGTTAGCATAAGCGAGTAATATCTTGAATAGACTCAAGTCTAGCGACAGGTGAAAGTTTCATCAAAATCAATTCCTTCAACCTGCGTGTAGCCTTGAGCTACTAGTCGTGCCTTATTCCTCACCACAAGACCATTTCATCTTGCTTGTTGCGGTAGATACACTTTGTGCCAATGATATTATGCTTGCGAGGATCTGGACGTTTGACGGTTCAGACATTATTGAGCTCGGCGATGCAATTCTTCTTGCATGGCCTGAATCCACTCCGGCTCGAAATGCTTCATCTACCTTAGTGGGCTCTGTGATAGAGACAAAAGCATAGTGCCCACAAAAGTTAGATAAATGTGAAGCTTTTGGCGTGTGAGAGGACTGGTGCTTTAATGTCATCGATGATCTTCTCCACTTGCACTTCTTTTTGCAGCGAGGATGAGCTGGTTGTCGTGAGGAATTTGATCATTTTCCTCGGCATCATTTTCTTGACATTATCTTGAGGTGCATCAGCTCGGCGTTCTTCGCGTTCGAGGAATGAATTCTTCGCAGTTTCTTGATGGGAATGACATCCTCGGTTGCCTTGAACTTGATAGAATCCTCGGTGCTGGTTCATCTAACACGAAGGTAGGTGCTCTCTTTGCGAGCCATTAGTTTCATCGAACCGCACATCTGATGTCAACAATCTTGTGAAGAGCGATGTTGAAGACTCTGTAGGTGTCACGAGTCCTTCCGTAACCAAGCATAAAACCTTCATGTGCTTTGGTGCAAATTTAGAGTTGTGATGAGGATCTCTAATCCAGCATTTAGCACGAAGACTTTGAAATAACACATTAGGTTTCTTGTCGGTGAGGAGTTCATAGGCAGTCTTCTTGAAGAATTTGTGAAGATATACTCTGTTGATGATGTAGCCGCGGATGTCGATTGCTTCAATCGAAGCGACTAGGCGTTTTGTATTCATCAAGCATAGTCGAGCCATCTCAACAAGAGTTACTGTTCTTGCGCTCCACGACACCATTTCTTTGAGGAGTATAAGGGCAGATAACTCATGAGTAATACCAAGTTCATCAAGATAGTCATCAAGACCGAATTCTTGAACTTAGTTCCATTGTCACTCTGATGTGCTTGATCTTCACACCAAAGTTAGTTGAAGCCCTCGAGGAAAATCGTTTGAAGACTTCTGCACTTGATTTTTGTAAGTAACAATGTGTACCCATGTGTAGCGAGTAATCATCAAGAATAAAAAAGCCATATAGAGATGCATCATTAACGACAATTTGAGTAATGATTGGGACCAAAGAGGTCCATGTGAAGCAATTGAAGGGACGAGTAGTGGTCATGATAGTCTTATTGGATGCTTGGCCTTGGTCATTTTCCAGCTTCACGGGCTCCATAAGTGATCCTTGAGGAATTTGACATTCTCAATGCCAATGACATGCTTCTTCTTATAGCGTGTGCAAATTCCTCATGCCTGCGTGACCAAGTAAATCGATGCCATAGCCAATATACGGAGCTTTGCAAGTAGACAAGCGGCTGGTTGTGGTCTGTAGAAAGTCAACAATATACAAGTCTCCTCTCCTAAAGCCTTGAATACTTTGGAATTGTCGACTTCCATAATCACAACACAGCGATACTTGCCAAAGATAACTACCATATCAAGATCACAAAGCATTGAGGCTGACATGAGGTTGTATCCTAAGGACTCAACAAGCATGACTTTGTCCATGTGCATGTCATAGAATTGCAACCTTACAAGACCCAATACGACTTTTGCCTTTGTCGGCCAAGATGATATGCTTGAGATGTGGCGGTGATAAGGGCATCCATCAATAGATTCTTGTCACCGGTCATGTGATTTGTACATCCACTATCGAGAACCCTCGGTGGCTTTGGGTTGATCATCCTGCGAGATGAATTAGTGCAACTTACGATCTCATATACTTCATAAGTGAAGAATATGATATCAAGTTCATCGAGATGAATTTCATCGGTCGATATCTGAGATGAAGCGTATGAGGGCGTGTGAAATGAAAGTTCATTTCATCATGATTAACTAATGTCCTTCGAGGCAATTTGTGGAGTCCCTGACAAATTCTTGAGACGTTAAGCCACGTCGGAGACTGACCCTACGAGAAGAGATTAGTTCTTTTCTTCACCACCCACATCGAAGGGGTGGCAAGAGTTCATCACTCTGCGAGCACCATACGAGAATGGTGGCATAGAAGCCAAACCATTTCGTTTCACATAAGAGGGTTAGGGTAAGCATATGAATAAGCGGAGAAATTCTTGAGGACTTATGAACATATTGGTTTGAAGAATTGTAAGTGCATCTAGTGCCTTAGTGATTTTGGTGTATTGAAGACTTATAGGTTAAGTAACTAATGCGTTTGTGAGTGTACACAGGCATATAAGTCAATGAGGAGTTTGATATTCTGAGGTGAAAGTCGACCCTAAAATTAAGTTCTTCAATGAAGACTTTGATATTCGAAGACTTTACGAAGACTTTGAAAGTGAAAGAAATTGGTGTGACCTTGAAGACTTGGTATTCATTTGAGGAACATGAGCGTGAAGACTTTTGTTTTCGTAGTTTCATTTTCTCTTTCTTGAGTCATAGGAAACACCGTCTTGTTAAAGGGGAATTAGAAATACTAAGGAAAAATTTCCATGTGATGCTCAACTCAAAATCCTACACCTACCAACCCCTTGAGTGAAGCTTTTGGAAATCTCATACTGATTCAGTCAATTTCTTGATGTGAGCAGAAGCTCTTACAGTGTTGAGAATTTATTCGGCTGAGGAGTTAGGAATCGCATGATCTGGTGCCTACATAGTGAGAACATGATAATACGAGGAATTTTATGTTCAAATTTCCGACCGTTCTTTGTCTTGGCGCTTGACTGTCCCAAAATATCTTATCCACCTAACGGTCATATCATTGAAGGGCATTTATGTATTATCATGTCGGGCTGCTCGAGGCTATAAATAGCCGCCCCTACAACCACTAGCTGGTTGGCTGCTCAGAAGACCTTGACACTTGTCATTTGAGAGCAACCCATGCTCACGAGGACTTTGGCGAAAATCATCAAGTGAGAAAAACCCAAAACCAAAAACCAAACCCCTACAAACCGAAAGTGATTGAGCATCTTTGAAGAAATTGATCCTGCGTGGATCCGGCGCTTTTTACCTTTGAAGACTATGCTTCTTCCAGGCGGTTAGGCGTCATGGTCTAGAAACATCAAGAGGAATTGTGGATCGCCGAGTGACCAAGTCTGTGAAGGTTTGGAAGTCGCTGAAGACTTACCACGAGTGATTGGGCCGAGTCATGTGACCTTAGTTCAAGGAGAATCTGGTGAGGACTTGGTGTCTGAGCTGCGTGCTTTCGATGTTGGGTGTCGGGGCTGTGTGTCCTCGAGTTTAAATACTCGGCCGCTCCAACAGGACGTACAAGCGAGACAACAGTTGGAACTGGTCTACAAATCATTGTCTTCACCAACCTAACTGGTTCTATTTCCTCAACCCTTCCATTTCCTCATTCTTTGTGTTGAGTGTTTGTTCATATCTGTGTTTGAAGACTTTGGTGAAGACTTTCTCAATTTCCTCAGTTCAATTTCTTGATCGGTTTGTCTTCATCTTGTGTTATCCTGTGATTCACGCTTTACGTACTCTGTGATTGTCTTCATTTCATCATGATGACTATGCTTTTAATATGCTATGCTTACTTCGAGTACTTATTCCGCTGCAAGTAGTTCTTAGCTAAGGAATTTCCTCACGGCAAATTCCTCGGTGAAGAAATCATAAAATCGCCTATTCACCCCCTCTAGTCGATATAGCACTTTCAATTGGTATCGAGGCGAAGTACTCCTTGTTACGTGTGATTTTAGTTTAACCACAGGTTTTAGTTATATCATTGCGGTATGATCAAGGTCTCAGCGGGGTGTCCTACCTTGATTGGACGGATTACCCCTCTTTGGAAGAACAAAATGCGAATGCATCTTGAAGCAATTGACAACGATCTACGGTATGTTGTGACAAAGGTGTTTCCTCGGTCACACCTTCTCACGAATGATCTTGATGTGAAGTGATTCAAGCAACTCGATTCTCAAGCGAAGAATATCATATGTGGCCATCGAGCAAAGGTCAATATGGATGAGTGAGTGCTTTGGAATCTGCCAAACTCATCAGGACGGTGTCAAAAGTAAATGAAGGTGTCTCAACTCAAGCGTGACTCTCGAGTTGATGTTCTTGGAATCTCTTCAACGCTTCAAAAGACTCGACAACGAAAATGTCCAACAAACCTTGATCGCCTCCTTGACATCTCAAATGAGCTTCAAGCACTTGGTGCCATGACATCACCGACCATGAGGTGGTGAAGAAATTATTAAGATCGCTTGATTCCTCATTTGATACTCAGCGCGATGATACAAGAGCGAGCTGACTACAAGTCTCTTGATCCTGCCGATATCCTCGAAGGCTAAATACTCACGAGTTCGACTTGCTGAAAGAGATCTCTATGGTTACGGCTATGGAAAACCGTGCCACGAAGGCCAAGGCGTGTCCGAATCGAGTGAAGACTACGGTAGTAGCCTTGGAGATCTGAAGAATTTGTCGAGGAGCTAACCTTTCGTGAAGAAATTCAGAAATTCGAAGGCGTGGTAAGCTTTGGAAAATCCTCAAGAAGCGGTGATTCCTCATCTAGTGACTATAAGAAGACTTTGTCACAAATGCAAGAAGCCTGGTCACTATATCCAAGATTGTCCTCGGTGGGAAAAGGAATTAAGAAGAAGAAACACAAGGATTACAGTTACGATGATGCGAAGAAGAAGAAGAAATCATCGAAATTTTCATCATCAAAATCCTCAAAACCTTCTTCTCACAAGAGGCAGCTCCAAAAAGGCTCGGGCATTCATTTGCAAGAAATGGACTCTGAAGCTGAATCGAGGAACATGAGGAAGAGGAGGATCAGAAGAATCCGAATCTGGTGTGGCTAGTCGGCTCTTGCTCTGCTTTTGTTAGCAAGTCCATCTTCAACAACTGAAGAAGCTGACTCCAAACAAGCACGATGAGGAAAATGATGACTCACGCTCCCACCTATTGCTTCATGGCAAAAGGTGCCAAAGTACTAAATTTCACCTCCTCTGAATCTAGTGAAAATGAATCGATGAGGATCTCAAGCCAGCTACTCTAAACTTGCTAAGATTGCTATAAAACAACAAAGGGCTTTTGAAAAGGTTCAAAACATGCTAGACAAAAGTGATGATATGTTGGGTGAAGAAATGGATGCACTAAAGCCTGGTGATAATCTTGAGACTTGGTCTAGGCTTGACAACCTTCAAGGTCATCATAACACTCTCTTATCGATCATGAGAAACTTTCTTATGAATTTCTTCAAAAGCAAGATCTTGAGAAGCTAAGAGTGAGTTATGAAGATCTTGAAGAAGCGCGATTCATTACTTGCTCAACAAATCAAGCGCTTCTCAAGAAAATTTGTTCCTCCATGCTTAAAGTGCATTGAGCGTGAATCTGCTAATTCTTCACATGAATGTTCAAATGCTTCAACTATTACAAATTCTTCATCTGCCTCTGCTATCACTAATTCCTCATCGAGGACATTGCTAGTATCCTTGACGATGCAGGGACTGAAGGAATTGTACATGACAGGCATGTACAAAAGCCTCAAGGGCATCGAGACTCTTTGTGATGTGCTTAAGCGAGATCCTCAACAGGAACCCTAGGAAGAGGTATTGCCTTTGAGAGGAAACTCAATCTGATGGAGCATATTGGAAGCTTTGGCGGTATCCCAAAACCTCATGGGTTCTTTGTAAAGGGACCTCGAGTTGATCCATCTACCTTATCTGGCTTTACTTGCGAATTTCCTCATTCTGTTGATGAGTCATTTCACTCAAACTATAAACTGTTCAAAAATCAGAATGGTGAAGTATTTGCTAGATATGTTGGTACTAACTGCAGGAATGGTTCCCCTATGAAGAAAATCTGGGTTCCCAAGAAGTGCCTTGAAAGTCTTGGTGAATGTCCTCTTGACACCACATGTGAAGAATAGGAACCCGGATCAAATTCTTCATATGGACCAAATTCTTCATATGGACCCAAGTCCTCATCGGACCAAATTCCTCCGTGGATCAAATTCCTCAAAAGGATCAAAGTCCTCATATGATTATCATCGTGCTAACAACTCATTTTAGCGAGGGTAGAGCTAAGGGCTATGAATATGTGCATTATTCTTCAAACCAATATGTTCATAAGTCCTCGAAGAATTTCTCTGCTTATTCATATGCTTACCTAACCCTCTTATGTGAAGCGAAATGTTTTGGCTTCTATGCCACCATTCTCATATGGTGCTTTCATGAGTGATGAACTCTTTGCCACCCCTTGATGTGGGTGGTGAAGAAAAAGAACTAATCTCTTCTGCGGGGTCAGGTCTCGGGCGTGCCTTAACATCTGAAGAATTTCTTGGGGGCACGACAAATTGCACGAAGGGCGCATGCTAATCATGATGAAATGAACTTTCATTTCACCGTCCTCCTCTTGCTTATCTGAATCTTGATTGATGAAATTCATCGATGAACTTGATATCATATTCTTCTTGATGAAGTATATGAGATCGTAAGTTATACTAATTCATCTGCGGGATGATCAACCCAAAACCCCTGAGTGGGTTCTCGATAGTGGATGTACAAATCACATATTGGTGACAAGAATCTATTGATGGATGCTCCTTATCACCGTCACATCTGAAGCATATCATCTTTCTTTGACAAAGGCAAAAGTCGGTATTGGGACTTGGTAAGGTTGCTATCTCTAAGGACATGCACATGGACAAAGTCATGCTTGTTGAGTCTTTAGGATATAACCTCATGTCGAGTCTCAATGCTTTGTGATCTTGATATGGTTGTTATCTTTGGCAAATATCGTTGTGTTGTGATTATGGGTGACAATTCCAAAGTCTTGAAGGCTTTAGGAGAGGAGACTTGTATATTGTTGACTTCTCCACGGAGTTCACAACCAGCCATGTGCCTACTTGCAAAAGCTTGAGAAGGCTGGCTATGGCATCGGCGACTTAGTCACGCATGAGGCATGAGGAATTTACTGCGCTTGCGAAGAAGAAGCATGTCATTGGCATTGAGAATGTCAAATTCCTCAAGGATCACTTATGCGAACTGTGAAGCTGGAAAAATGACCAAGGCCAAGCATCCAGCGAAGACTATCATGACCACTACTCATCCCTTCGAATTGCTTCACATGGACCTCTTTGGTCCCAATCATTACTCATTTGTCACTAATGATGCATCTCTTTATGGCTTTGTTATTGTTCATGATTACTCTCGTTACACATGGGTACACATTGTTACTTACAAAAATCAAGTGCAGGAAATCTTCAAGCGATTTTCCTCGAGGGCTTCAACCAACTTTGGTGTGAAGATCAAGCACATAAGGAGTGACAATGGAACCGAATTTAAAATTCGGTCTTGATGACTATCTTGATGAACTTGGTATTACTCATGAGTTATCTGCTCCTTATACTCCTCGGCAAAATGGCGTCGTGGGCGCAAGAACGAGAACTCTTGTTGAGATGGCTCGCACTATGCTTGATGAATACAAAAGCGCACAGTCGTTTACGGATTGAAGCAATTGACCTGCGTGCCACATCATCAACAGTATATCTTCACAAATTCTTCAAGAAGACGCCTATGAACTCCTCACGATAAGAAACCTAATGTAAGTTATTTCAAAGTCTTGATTGCTAAATGCTGGATTAGAGATCCTCACCACAACTCTAAATTTGCACGAAAGCACATGAAGGTTTATGCTTGGTTACGGAAGGACTACGCACCTCTGAGTCTTCAACATCACTCTACACAAGATTGTTTACTTTGTAGATGTGCGGTTCGATGAAACTAATGGCTGCATAAAGAGCACCTACATACATGTTAGGCGAACCGACTTTTGAGGATTCTATCAGGTTCAAACAGCTGAGGATGTCATTCCTCTTGAAGAAACTGCTGAAGAATTCATTCCTATCTGTGAAGACGTCGGTGATGCACTGAAGATAATCTTGAACAAAATGGTCTGAGAAAATGATCAAATTCCTCGGCGACAACCAGCTCATCCTCGCGTTGCAAAAGAAGTGCAAGTGGAGAAGATCATCGATGACATTAAAGCGCGGGTCCTCCCACACGCTCAAAAGCTTCACACTTATCTAACTTTTGTGGCACTATGCTTTTGTCTCTATCCTGAGCCCACTAAGGTAGATGAAGCATTTACGGGCGGAGTGGATTCAGGCCATGCAAGAAGAATTACATCGATTCGAGCTCAACAACGTTTGGGAGCTGGTCAAGCGTCGAGATCCTGCAAGCATAATATCATTGGCACAAAGTGGATCTCTGCAACAAGCAAGATGAAAATGGTCTTGTGGTGAGGAATAAAGCACGACTAGTAGCTCAAGGCTACCTTGAGTTGAAGGAATTGACTTGATGAAACTTTTGCACTGTCGCTAGACTTGAGTCTATTCGCTTTTCGCCTATGCGAACCATCACAATATCACTTTATATCAAATGGATGTGAAAAGTGCATTCCTCAATGGTAAGCTTGAGGAAGAAGTATATGTTGCTCAACCCCGGTTTTGAAGATCCAAAGAATCGACAAAGTCTTGAGACTAAATAAGGCCCTCTATGGCCTCAAGCAAGCCCTCGAGGCGTGGTATGATACATTGAAGGAATTCTTTGTGAAGAATGGCTTCACACCGGTTCACTTGACCCTACTCTCTTTACTAAATCTTATGATGGTGAAATTTTTGTGTGCCAAATTATGTTGATGATATTATCTTTGGTTGTCTTGACCAACGTTATAGTGATGAATTTGCCTATATGATGAGTGAAGAATATCAAATGTCTATGATGGGAGAGTTGAAATTCTTCTTAGGTCTTCAAATTAAATCAACAACACAATGGCATATTCATATCTCGGAGAAATACCTCAAAGATGTCTGAAGAAATTCGGCATGCAAAATTGCAAAGGTGTCAAAATTCCTATGCCCACAAATGGCCATCTATGCCTTGATGAAAATGGTATTGACTTGATCACAAGGTATACGCTCCATGATTGGTTCTTTATTGTACTTATGTGCATCTAGGCGAGATATAATGCTTAGTGTTTGCATGTGTGCCCGATTTCAAGCTACACGAAGGAATCACACCATAAGGCTGTGAAGCATATTCTTGATATCTAGCTCACACACAACACTAGGATTATGGTACCCCAAGGGCTCTACTTTTGATCTCATTGGATATTCGACTCGACTATCTTTGGTGATCGTGTGGACATAAGTCAACATCTGGTACTTGTCATTTCCTCGGACGATCTTTGGTCTGTTGGTCCTTGAAGAAATAGAACTGCGTATCACTTGTCCCTGCGGAAGCTGAATACATTCTGCTGGCTCGTGTTGTGCTCAATTGCTGTGGATGAAGCAAACTCTCAAGGACTCGGCATTAGCGTGAAGAATGTGCCTCTCTATTGTGACAATGAGAGTGCCATCAAGATTACTCACAACCCAGTTCAGCACTTTCGAAGACAAAGCACAATCAAATTCGTCATCATTTTCTTCGTGATCATGTGTTGAAGGCGACATCTCCATCGAGCACGTGAAGAATGAAGAACAGCTAGCTGATATCTTCACTAAGCCCTTGGATGAGAAGAGATTTAGCAAGTTGCGGTGTGAGCTAAATATCTTAGAATCTTGAGCGTTCTTTGAAAAGGCACACATCCTAACACTTATGCAAAATTGATGACTTAGATGTGCAACACATGAAGAAGCGTTTTTCTTCAATCAATGAAGAATAACACTCTTAGTGTGAAGAAATTAATGAAGAATTTGATTCTCGAGAACCCTCGACAATTGTGCAGCGGTGTCTGAAATCATGTTTCTTATCTGATGGGTCACGCCACCACCAAAGTTGAAAATCTTCAATTTGAGTTTTCCTCAGTTTTGAAATTCTTGAGTTTTTCAAATTCTTCAACTTTGCAAAATCTTCTTTATTTCCGTCGTCTTTCTTCATTGGCTATATATATATATATGGGTTTATGTCCTCTCTGACATTCACTTATGGCTATTTCTTCAAGTAGCTTTTACGCTAAGTGAATGTGATCGGACCCTTCCCCTCTATGCTATACTCAACCCAATCCATTCACAAATTCTTCATGTGCGTTCTACTTTGAAACTCGTTCAAAATCTTCTTTGTGACCTTGTGACTGAAGAAATTACAGCGAGCGTTAAAACTGATCTTATCCAAATCTTCGTTTTTTGCCGCTCAAACCGTTCCGCATCCCACGATGCATTACTTTATTCACCCGCGATGGTACGATCTCCACTACCTGATGCGTGGGTGTGGCGCCCTCGATTCAATCGTACACTAATCATACTGCGCAAATGTATGCGATCAAGATCAAGGACTCACGGGAAGATATCACAACACAACTCTACAAATAAAAATAAGTCATACAAGCATCATAATACAAGCCGAGGGCCTCGAGGGCTCGAATACAAGTGCTTTCGATCATAGGCGAGTCAGCGGAAGCAACAATATCTGAAATCTGGACATAAGTTAAACAAGGTGCCATAAGATGGCTAGCACAAGCAGGGATCTGGATCGAAGAGGACAGGCCTCTGCAGGATCCTCCTAGGTCACTCACAGTGGTAAATCGGCCGGGCTGCTGCGTAGTAGTAAGGCGCCTCGAGTAGTAGTAAATCGTAGGCGGTGGCGTCTGGATCCTGGTCTCCATCGTCGATTGCAGCAATCGAGTAGAGATAGGAAAAAGGGAACAAGGCAGCCGTGAGTACTCATCCAAAGTACTACTTAAACAGAAACTACACTACATATGCAAGGATATATGTGTGAAGGCCATATCGATGGACTGAAGCTGCAGAATGCGAGAATAGAGAGAGGCCTAGTCCTAACGAAGACTAGCATCTTAGGAAACCACCATCTTACAGCAAACAAGAGGGAGTAGAGTAACAACTTAAAGTAGCGTAGTGTTATCAACCTCGGCGGAGATCCTTTCTCGACTCCTGCGAAAAAGAAATCCCGAAACCATACTATCCGATTATTATCACAAACCAATGCTCATATCCATGTCTCATCTCAAGTAACCAGTTCTAGTTGTATCGATGGGATACAACTCCAAGCGTCGTTACCGTGGGACAGGCTATCGATAGATGTTTTCTTCCTGCGCGGTGCACCAACTTACCCACCACGCTTCGCTTAACTCGGCGGACACACTTTCCGGTCATGCCGGCCTCGGTCAAACAATGTCTGACGCAACCCGACCTAGAAGCAATAGAGAGGCCACGCGGACTAAACCTATGCCCCGGTCATGGGCCATCTCCGGGAACTCACTTGCGTTGCGAGGCGGCGGAGCAGACCTAGCCTAACGAGCGTTCGGTCCAATCGGTAGCGCCGCTCCGTGACGTCTAATAAGCCGGCTGATGTATCTGACATGAGCGCCCATACTTAGCCACGTGATGGTTAGTGCTATCGGGCGAGAGGCCCCTCGGATCAAATATCCAAATCGTAGTGGATTAGGGCAGCGGTAACAAGCGGAACTCACGAAAGATGTGACCCGTTGCCCGTCTCGAGGACTTGTGGCAAGGGCTAGGAATGCCGACCACGCCTCGTAAGTATCTCGCGGGCACCATCCGGTCAACCCGTCTCCACATCACTCGCAATTAAGCAGCAGGTACCCCTCGAGTCGACCCGTCTTTCAAATAGTGGTACAAGTCCAAGTAACGTGAGTCCAAACATCAAGGGAAAACACGAGGAATCACCCGGTGTAATCCACTCAATGTAGTCGTCAAGGTGAACATAAGAGGATTCACCCTCGAGGTCCACACTTGAGGGTTGCCACGACAAGTCGTGTCGGAAGTGGTTAAGAGGAATCACCCTCGATGACCACAACGGATAACTATACTCTGAGGTTAATATCGGAAGTCTTTGTAGAGGTTTCACCCTCGGTGCTTGATAGTAACCTAGTAGTGTCGAGCAACTAAGGGGAAGTGATGTGCGGTGTGGGGCTGGTCTCGATCCGTTGATCGGGTCTTCAATGATGAAGCGAGGGCAACAAGGACAAGGTGGGGGTCAGCGATGGGTATCTAACCAACCTATGCTAAGCGGTTTAGGATAAGCGGTGGTAACAATAGCAGGTTACAATAAGCAGGCTATACAGCGAATAGGAGCAACAATAACTTGATAGCAATATCTAGTGCAAGCAATAAGAGAATGGAATGGGCGATATCGGGATGATCAAAGGGGGCTTGCTGGTTGCTCTGGCAAGAGAGTGATCGTCGACCTTGTAGTCGGCGGCAGTGCGGCGTCGGTCTCGTAGTCTAGAAGAAGAAGGGGAAGAAACAATGAATACCGATAACGGATGCATAACGATGCATGACATGCCAGAAGCGATGCTAAGCGTGCCCTAACGTGGTAAGAAAGTCTTGGTTTAGAAATGTCAGGAATTTATCCGGTTAGGACGTCTGTCGAACGAGATGAACGGAGGAGAAAGTTTGCAGGTTCGATAGGTTAGAGGCGTGCGGTGGACAATCGGATTGCGTATCGAAATCGTCTAAATCGTTACGAGCAACTTTCATGTTGAAAACATTTTAATCAGACTCTGGTTAAAAGTTATAATTATAAAGGTTTTATTAATTTCTGGAATTTTAATTAATTAATTAATTAATTTGAAAAAGCATTTATGACATCGGCATGAGGTCATCTTGGCGTCATCGATCAACAGGGTTGACTAAGTCAACCTGCCAGTGGGTCCCACATGTCATACACTAATTGCTTAATTAACCTAATCAGATTAATTAAACTTAGTTAATTAAGTTAACTAATGATTAGCATTAATTAATCCGAGTTAATTAGTTTAATTAATTACCCAATTAATTAGCTAATGATTAGGTTTAACTAATCCAAAATTAATTAGATTAATTAATTATCAATTAATTAATTAATTAATTATTTAGTTAATTAATTTAATTACTTTTAATTCATTTTAAATCATTTTTGATTACATTAAAATAAAACATTTTCTAAAAGCGTTTTGGGGTGGGGCCCGTGGTCGATGGCACCACGTGGCCTCTGGTAGCCAGGCGCCTTGAGGTCTTGAGTCTGGTTGCCCCGATCGAGTGACCCGGCCAGTCGAGGCGCAGAGGCGGCCAGGCGGCCGTTGCCTGGCCAGCGCCCAGCCGAGCCCACCAGTGAGGCGGCAGGAGGCGAGTCTTGAGGCTCGGGCGGGCCGCTGTCTGGAGAGAGGCGCCCGAGCAGAAGGAGGGATCGGGGGCCTTGGGGGCTCGGGGCCTCGCCTCGTCGCCCGGCAGGCGCCAGCAGGAGGAGAAAGAGCAGGGAGGGGAAGGCGCGGTGGCAGAGGCGCCCGGGCAGCAGGCCATGAGCGGATCGGCTGAGGCGAGGCAGGAGGGGCGTCGGAGCTCACAGAAGTCGGAGGGACGGGGAGGTCGTCGCCTTGTGTGTGGCCGAGCAAGCGAGCGAGGAAGGGAGAAGGAGGTCGAGGCTCACGGGGGGTCCCGAGGTCTCGGGCGTGGGCTTGGTGGGCCTTGGGCAGTCCGTGAGGAGGAGGCGGGGAGGCCGCCGTGAGGCGGCAGGTGGCGTCAGGCGCCGGACCAGCTCGGCCTCGGTGGGGCGCGGAGGAGGGCCTGCCAGGCGGTGTGGAGGAGGAGGGAGAAGTGGCCTTGGGGGCCTTGAGCGGCGGGGGAGGGTCGCCCGTCGGGGGGGAGGCGGTGGCGAGGCGAGCCGATCCGTCGGATCGGGGAGGTGGGGGGAGTGGGGGGGTGGGGGCGAGAGGGCTAGGGTTCCCTCGGGGATAAGGGAGAGGCGGCCCAGTGGGCTGGGCAGCTGAGTGTGATGGGGCTGGCCCAAGGGGAAGAAGGAGATGGGCCAAGGGGAGTGGGGAGGGGGCGGCTCTTTGGGCGGTTGGGGTTTATCCCCTCCCAGCTTCAAATTTTTTTATTATTTTTTTTGACAGATTTCGAAACCACGATTAACTAAATAACAGAACCGGGGATCAGGCGTTACAAATCTCCTCCACTACAAGAAATCTCGTCCGAGATTTAGGAGGTAGAAGGAAAAAGGCGGGATATTCATCTCGTGAGCGATCCTCGCGTTCCCGGTGGCTTCATCTTGAGTGATTCGACCCTTTGGACTTTGAGAATTTGATCGCCCGGCGTGTGCGGCGTTCAGCAGTCGAGAATGCGGACGGGTGCTCTTTATAGGAGAGGTCTGTTGCAATTCGAGCACTTCATGGTCCCTGCTCGGATTGGGTCCTTGAAGCAGCGCGGAGTTGGGACACGTGGAACACATCGTGAACACGAAAGGTTGAAGGAAGCTCCGATTGATAAGCCACTTTTCCGCCTTTCGAGAATAGTGAAGGGCCAATATGGCGAGGCTAGCTTGCCCTTGATTCGAGCGGTGAGCACCCTTCATTGGTGTAGCGAAGATAGGCCTTTTCGCGAGTTGATAGACCATGTCCTTGTGATAGCGGTCATAATTACTCTTTTAGCCTTGTTGAGGTCTTGAGATTCTCGCGAATAATGCGGACTTGTTCTTGGCATGTTGGATAATATCCGGACGAAGAGTGGGCGTTCCCGATTTCGACCATTCGGAGGGTTCGGCACTTTCGTCCATATAACACTTGAAGGGGCCATCTTGAGACTAGCAGAAAGCTATTATTATAAGAGAACTCAGCATCGGGAGATTCCTCCATTTCTTGCGAATGAGGCGACACAAGCTCGAAGCATGTCTTGAGAATTTGGTTGACACGTTCAACTTGCCCTTGAGGCTGCGGATGAAAAGCGATCTTGAAAGATAAATGAGTCCCCATAGCTTCTTGAAACTTGCCCAGAATCTTGAAGTGAATAAGCTGCCACGGTCGAGCCCGATAACGATGGAATACCGTGAAGTGAAACAATTCTGGACATATAGGCGTTGCAAGCTGGCTAGCGGTGATCGTTTCTTTGACCGCGGAAAATGTGCAACTTTAGAAAGCGGTCAATGGCGACAAGAATAGCATCATTACCTTTCTGCGATTTGGGAAATCCGGTGGCGAAGTCCATTTCAACATGGTCCCATTTCCATTCGGGAATAGAGATAGGCTGCGAGTTCAGCAGGCCTTTGATGTTCTGCTTTGATCTGACGGCAAGCGTCACACTCGAAACATAGCGAGCAATGTCACCTTCATATTAGACCACGGAATCTCGGCGAATGTCTTGATACATCTTAGTACTGCCGGTGGATACATAGGCGTATCATGAGCTTCTTGCATAACCTTACGAGTCATATCCAGGTTGTCCTGTTTGCAAGGTACCACTAAGCGACCTTTGAAGTACAAGGCGCCATCATCGGCAATAGTGAAGGATGAGGATTTCCTTTCTGACTTCTTGTTTAAGCTTGTAGACCTCAGTCAGATCCTGCATTGTCTTTATGGTGCCCAAGAGATCGGGTTCAACAGCCGGGTAAAGAGGGATCCACAGGGAACAACACGGAGATTCATCTTGCGGAACTCCGGAGGGGGGCGAAGTGCGCCGAAGGAGCGATATGGAGGTTCAACTGCTGAATTCCTCAACAAGTGAGGCTGAACTTTGTGAACACGAAGATGGTTGCAATAAGACTTGCGGCTCAAGGCATCAGCCATCACATTAGCCTTGCAGGCGTATAGGAAATTCCCAAGTCAAAGTGCAGCAGTCTCCATCCATCTCTGGCAGCGGAGGTTCAGGTCTGGCTGAGTAAGCAGATACTTCAGACTTTGGTGGTGGTGTAGATCTATAGCGATTACCGAGAAGGTAATGTCGCCCTTGCTTTAGCGCATGAATGACAGCAACAAGTTCGAAGTGCGTGAACTGGTAGTTCTCCTCGTGAGGCGCAAGCTGTCGAGAGGCATAAGCAACCACTGCGCTCTTGCATTAGGACACCGCCTAATCCTTGGCGAAGCGTCGCGATAAATAATGAAGTCCTTCTTAATGTCGGGAGGAGCTAGCCTTTGGGGCGGTTATCAGACTTGTCCTTGAGTTCTGAAACTTTCGACACTTATCATCCATTGAAACTTGCGCCTTTATGCAATAGATTAGTCGAGGCTGGCAATCTTGGAGAAGTTCTCGACGAATCGGCGGCAATAGTGGCGAGACAAGAAAACTTCGACTTATGCGTTCTTGGAGGGTCAATCGAGAATAGCTGAACTTCGTTCGGGGTTGGCAACAATACCATCCTTAGAAATGACATGCCCAAGATAGGTTACTTGGAAGCGAGAATTCACATTTGGAGAACTTGGCATAGAGTTGATGCTCTCGTAGCTTTTCCGGCACGAGGCGAAGATGTTCAGCATGTTCTTCTTCATTCTTGGAATAGATCGGGATATCATCCGGATAAACCACGACGAACTTGTCGAGGTAATCCATGAATATATAGTTCATCGAGGCGAGAGAAGGTGGCTGGAGCATTGGTTAAGCCGAAAGACATGGCGGTGTACTCGTATGAACCATAGCGAGTCACAAATGCGGTCTTAGGGATATCCTCCTCGCGAACACGGATCTGGTGGTAACCCAACCTCAAGTCGAGTTTGAGAACAACAGCGAACCAGCCGAGTTGATCATAAAGATCATTGATCCGAGAAGAGGATACTTATTGCGAATGGTAGCTTGATTTATAGGACGGTAGTCTTGAACCAATCGGTTTGTCCCATCTTTCTTCTTGACAAAGAGAAGGTGCTCCCCAAGGAGAGCAACTTGGGCGGATGAAACCACTTTGAAGAGATTTGTCGATTTCCTCCTTTAGCTCAAGGAGTTCATCGGCGGCATCTTGTAGGGCGGCTTGGCTATAGGAGTGGTGCACGGTTTCAAGTCGATGGCGAATTGACAGCCCTAGCGAGGAATCCTGGAAGTTCTTGAGGAAGAGCGTCTTGGAAATGCATAAGCAGCAGGAATGTTTTCAATTCCCTCGAGGTGCGGCGTTCAATGCATTCAAAGCATAGAGCCTTGCCTCGGCATTTTGAACAGAGCGAGCATTGTAGCTTACGATTTCATCGAGAAGGTGCAGCGAGATGGGCGGTCTTAGTGGCATAAGCGATTGTCGCCGTATCGCTTTCAACAATCCATCCCAAAATGAGGTCAATGCTACAAGACTTTATACGATAGGAGACAAGAATTCCATTCCTTGATTTCATGAGGGGCGTCGTTGCAAATCATGGAAGTCCGACATTGGCCCAGTGAGGTGTGTACTAATAGCGAGGCATTCATGTCTTAAGCTTTTAAGGCCATGCATGAATGCAAAATCTTGAGACATGAATGAATGTGATGCTCTGAATCGAATAAAAGCAGATCACAGTACTGAATTTCGAGAAGGGTACCCATCACGATGGCAGGCTGGTCTGAGCTTCATTCAGTTCAACGTGGTTGGCTGAGCTTTCCCATAAGACTTGCCGGTGTTGTTGCGGTTCTGGTTGTTTCCACGGCCAGCTCTTTGGAAGGGCCAGTGTTTACAGTTGGTTGCAATCTCTAGCAAGGTGCCACGGCTGTCACTTTGAAGCATAAGCCATTATTGGGGTGGGAGCAGGAGCTTGGGGTGGTGGAGCTGGAAGCTTGGCTGCTTAGTTGTAAGCGGGCGAGGTGTAGCATAGTTACTGCTTGAAGCAGATGCATTGGGCTGGTACATGCTATTGGGAATCCATATCTTGCAACCTGCGAGGCGGGCCGAAGATGAGCGGTGTCACGATTGCGCTGTTAGAGCTCTGGTATTCCTGCAGACCAGTTTCGACATTGATAGCTTTGTTCACCAAGGTGGCGAAATCAGCAAAATCGTGCACTAGAAGTGCGAGCTTGATGTCGACTTGAAGTCCGTCACGGAACTTCTCTTGTCTGCGTGCATCGGTTGCAATATCCTCTTGACATAGCGAGACAAGTCCAGAACTCTGTGATGAAGCTAACAGTCTTGTTGCCTTGGGTGAGGTTGCGGAACTCACGCTTCTTCGGTCCATGACCCCTTGAGGAATGAAGCGTAGCGGAAGAGCAACTGGAAGTCAGCGGTGATGAGTGTCCCAAGCTGGCGGTCTGACGGTGGCTGTCCCACCATTGAGCTGCGGGTCCCTTGAGGAAGAAGGAAGCAAAGGTGACATAGCTGGCGGGGGACATTAGCAGACTCCATCTCATAGGTGATGTCACGGGCCGATCCTTGACATCCGATGGCTGAGTTGAGCTGCGGTACTGCTGGGGTTGAGCGTATGAATTCTGCGAGTTGTTCCGTTTGGTCTTTGATTCATATTGGGGCGAGGCTGAGCCATCATATTCTCCATGAGCTGGCGATTCATTTCGAGCTGTTGGATCATACCAGCCATGTACTCAGGCGGTGGTGGAAGATTGTCACCACGACCACGACCTGCTGGCCTAACCATCTGCTATTAAACAACAGGGGTAGTTCAGCATTGAGAAGATAAGCAAGAGACAAGAATCATTCATGATGAAACACGCATAATGAAAGCAGCATGATGGAAACTACATAGTAGTTGGCATATCTTACAAAGGAATCATGCATAGAGTTCGATACATAGAGTCGATTACATAGACTACTACATCATAGGCGTACACCTTGAGCTCATGGCGAATACATCAAATGCTAACAAGCAAGCCTACATCAGTCCCAGCAGATGCTGCGGAGGTAGGTGTAGCTTTGAAAGCTGGTAGTCTTGGCGGTGGATAGTCCTCCACGTCGGTGACACGAGGGCGCGGATACTCAGTGCTGAATCCGGCGTCAGTGGCGAGAAAGGACCAAGTGCGGGAGAGTAGCCTCCCGTCGGCCAACCAACTCCACAGGGCATCACGGTCTGGCGGGGTAGATCGCGAGCAGCGGCAGCTCTCGGAGCGGACAAAGGGTGCATCAGCGTCGAGCGCAGTAGAGTCTTGCGGGTGATGTACAACTTCGTGTGAAAACTCGGTTAGCTCGATCCAGCCCATCGGCATGAGAACAAAGTTACGATGGTGGAAAGGCTCTCTGGTAGCGATGGTGTAGGCAGCGGTGTAGTAACCCTCCTCACCAACATCGGGGCGATAGCAATGTGCACGAAGGGGAGGTGTCCAACTCTCGATACTCACTGCGAAGGCGTGTCGATTGCAGCATAAGCAACATCGTGGGCGGCCATATCGATGGTCACTCCAACACCATGTGCGGTGTGCAGCCGATGAGTGGACTCGTACTCCGAGTAGAGGTGGGCGATGGCGCAGTACTGCTCCTGGTTGTAGTCTGGTACTCCTCATAGGCGGTGTACTCGGGGTGCCAGCGATAACCGGATAGGTCATCATCTCGGCTAGCACGCGGTGATCCCGAGCACCAATGGCCGTCGTGTGGCGCCACGACCTGCCTCGTGGGTTCCATCTGAAAACAAAGGCGTTTCAAAGAGTCAAATGGCGGTGTGGAAATTGTTCAAATACAATTCCAAAAACAACTAAGGCTATATCCAACTTGGGGTGAATGCGGTCACGGGATCCTAGTGATAGTTAGTAAAATCGTTTAACCCGAGTAGAAGAGTTGAGCCCCGAGTAAAGGTCGAGGAGTAAAAGATCCTAATACCACCCAATGGCGGCGTGTGCCCATAAGACACACAGCCATGTTAGTAAAAGTTTTGCAATGTCTAGACTCGACTTGACCAAGGAGTGTGGAAGGGGATTCCTCTGAGGCGATCGGCTCGATACCAACTTGTGGCGCCCTCGATTCAATCGTACACTAATCATACTGCAAATGTATGCGATCAAGATCAAGGACTCACGGGAAGATATCACAACACAACTCTACAAATAAAATAAGTCATACAAGCATCATAATACAAGCCGGGGCCTCGAGGGCTCGAATACAAGTGCTCGATCATAGGCAGTCGTGAAGCAACAATATCTGAATCTGGACATAAGTTAAACAAGGTGCCATAAGATGGCTAGCACAAGCTGGGATCTGGATCGAAGAGGACAGGCCTCCTGCAGGATCCTCCTAGGTCACTCACAGTGGTCGTCGTGAGGCTGCGTAGTAGTAGGCGCCTCCAGAGTAGTAGTCGTCGTGTGGCGGTGGCGTGGATCCTGGTCTCCATCGTGCGATTGCAGCAATCGAGTAGAGATAGGGAAAAGGGGAACAAGGCAACCGTGAGTACTCATCCAAAGTACTACTTAAGCAAGGAACTACACTACATATGCAAGGATATATGTGTGAAGGCCATATCGGTGGGTGAGCTGAGAATGCCGAGAATAGAGAGGAGGCCTAGTCCTAACGAAGACTAGCATCTTAGGAAACCACCATCTTGCAGCAAACAAGAGGGAGTAGAGTAACAACTTAAAGTAGCAGTAGTGTTATCAACCTCGGCGAGAGATCCTTTCTCGACTCCTGCGAGAAAGAAATCCCGAAACCATACTATCGATTATTATCACAAACCAATGCTCATATCCATGTCTCATCTCAAGTAACCAGTTCTAGTTGTATCGATCGGGATACAACTCCAGCGTCGTTACCGTAGGACAGGCTATCGATAGATGTTTTCTTCCCTGCGAGGGTGCACCAACTTACCCACGCTTTCGCTTAACTCGGCGGACACACTTTCGAGGGTCATGCGGCCTCGGTCAAACAATCGCGCAACCCGACCTAGGCTTAATAGAGGCCAGCCGCGGACTAAACCTATGCCCCGAGGGTCATGGGCCATCTCCCAGGAACTCCACACGTTGCGGCGGCGGAGCAGACCTAGCCTAACAGGCGTTCCAGTCCAATCGGCGTGCGCCGCTCCGTGACGTCTAATAAGCTTGGTGATGTATCTGACATGAAAGCCCATACTTAGCCACGTGATGGTTAGTGCTATCGGGCGGAGGCCCTCGGATCAAATATCAAATCGTAGTGGATTAGGGCAGCGATAACAAGCGAGAACTCACGAAGATGTGACCCGTTGCCCGTCTCGAGGACTTGTGGCAAGGGCTAGGAATGCCGACCACGCCTCGTAAAGTATCTCGCGGGCACCATCCAGGTCAACCCGTCTCCACATCACTCGCAATTAAAGCAGCGGGTACCCCTCGGGGTCGACCCGTCTTTCAAATAACAGTGGTACAAGTCCAAGTGTAGTGAGTCCAAACATCAAGGGAAAACGAGGAATCACCCCGGTGTAATCCACTCAATGTAGTCGTCAAGGTGAACATAAGAGGATTCACCCTCGAGGTCCACACTTGAGGGTTGCCACGACAAGTCGTGTCGGAAGTGGTTAAGAGGAATCACCCTCGATGACCTGGCAAGGGTAACTATACTCGAGGTTAATATCGGAAGTCTTTGTAGAGGTTTCACCCTCGGTACTTGATAGTAACCTAGTAGTGTCGAGCAACTAAGGGGAAGTGATGTGCGGTGTGGGGCCTGGTCTCGATCCGTTGATCGGGTCTTCAATGATGAAGCGGGGCAACAAGGACAAGGTGGGGTCAGCGATGGGTATCTAACCAACCTATGCTAAGCGGTTTAGGATAAGCGGTGGTAACAATAGCAGGTTACAATAAGCAGGCTATACAGCGAGAATAGGAGCAACAATAACGGATAGCAATATCTAGTGCAAGCAATAAGAGAATGGAATGGGCGATATCGGGATGATCAAAGGGGGCTTGCTGGTTGCTCGGCAAGAGAGTGATCGTCGACCTTGTGGTCGAGCGGCGGTGCTGCGTCGGTCTCGTAGTCTACCGAAGAAGAGGGAAGAAACAATGAATACCGATATGAGATGCATAACGATGCATGACATGCCAAGCGATGCTAGGCGTGCCCTAACGTGGTAAGAAGAGTCTTGGTTTAGGGAAGTATCAGGAATTTATCCGGTTCGGACGTCTGTCAGACAGATGAACCGGAGGAGAAAGTTTGCAGGTTCGATAGGTTAGAGACGTGCGGTGGACAATCGGACTGCGTATCCGAAATCGTCTCGTCGTTCTGAGCAACTTTCATGTTGAAAACATTTTAATCAAGACTCTGGTTAAAAGTTATAATTATAAAGGTTTTATTAATTTCGGAATTTTAATTAATTAATTAATTAATTTGAAAAAGCATTTATGACATCGGCATGAGGTCATCTTGGCGTCATCGATCAACAGGGTTGACTAAGTCAACCTACCCGGTGGGTCCCACATGTCATACACTAATTGCAATTAACCTAATCAGTTAATTAAACTTGGTTAATTAAGTTAACTAATGATTAGCATTAATTAATCCGAGATTAATTAGTTTAATTAATTACCCAATTAATTAGCTAATGATTAGGTTTAACTAATCAAAATTAATTAGATTAATTAATTATCAATTAATTAATTAATTAATTATTTAGTTAATTAATTTAATTACTTTTAATTCATTTTAAATCATTTTTGATTACATTAAAATAAAACATTTTTCTAAAAGCGTTTTTGGGGTGGGGCCCGTGGTCGATGCACCACGTGGCCCTCTGGTGGCGCATGAGGTGAGGTCAGTCTTGGCCTTGCCGATCAGTATGACCCGGCCAGTCGAGGCCTTGAGGCGGCCAGGCGGCCGTTGCCACAGCGCGCCCAGCCAGCAGCCACGCCCGGTGAGGCGGCAGGAGGCAGTCTTGAGGCTCGGGCGGGCGGCTGTCTGTCGGAGGCGCCCGAGCAGCAGAAGGAGGATCGGGGGGCCTTGGGGGCTCGGGGCCTCGCCTCGTCGCCCAGCAAGGCCAGCAGGAGGAGAAGAGGCAGGGAGGGGGAAAGGCGCGGTGGCGGGGCGCCCGGGCCAGGCAGGACATGGGCGGATCCGGCTGAGGCGAGGAGCAGGGGGCGTCGTCGGAGCTCACGAAGTCGGAGGGCCGGGAGGGTCGTCGCCATGTGTGTGAACGAGCCGCGAGGAAGGGAAGGAAGGTCGAGGCTCACGAAGTCCTTGAGGTCTCGGCGCGGGCTTGGTGGGCCAGAGGGCGTCCGTGAGGAGGGGAGGCGGGGAGGCCACGCCCGGTGGACAGGTGGCGTCAGGCGCCGAGACCAGCTCGGCCTCGGTGGGGCGGAGGAGGGCCGGGCCTGCAGGCGGTGTGGAGGAGGAGTGGTGAGGGCCTTGAAGCAGCGGGGGGGGGGTCGCCCGTCGGGGGGGCGGGGCGGTGAGTGTGAGCCCGATCGATCGGATCGGGGGGAGGTGGGGGCGTGAGTGGGGGGTGGGGAGGCGGAGGGCTAGGATTCCCTCGGGGATAAGGAGAGAGGCGGCCGGGCAGCCTTTGTGATGTGGGGCTGGCCCAAGGGGAAGAAGGAGATGGGCCAAGGGGGAGTGGGGAGGGGGCGGCTGCTGGGCGGTTGGGGTTTATCCCCTCCGGCTTCAAATTTTTTTATTATTTTTTTTGACAGATTTGAAACCACGATTAACTAAATAACAGGAACCGGGGATCCAAGGCGTTCGATGGGTGACACATGTCGTGAGAAGGAAATGGTCGGGGCATGTTAGTCCTAAATCTTGAGGCGATCCGTTTTTCACCGCATCTATAAATACCCTCTCCCTTCCTCACTCTTTTACTCTGCTCGACCTCTCTCTCCTTTCGAGCTCCTCAAACCCTAAGCGCCGCCCTTCTCCATAAATCGCCCGGTGAGGAAAAGCTTCCTTGCCTTGACCTCAAATCGCGGCGTACTCGCGTCGACCCGGAAATCTTCACTCCGCCGTCACCGTAGCTGTCTTCCTCCGCCAAGTTAGGGCGTGGAAGATCTGAGCGAACGAACTTCCCAAGCTGTTCTTCTCGGTTAAATCGTGTTCTTCACTTGGAGTAATTAAAAGTTACTTTTATTACTCGCTTTGATTCTCAAATCTTCTTCAAATTCTTCAAAGGTGTTTATTCTTCAAATCTTCACACATATGAACACCTCAAATCTCTTGATTCGTTTCTCTAAGCAATGATTTTCTTCAAGATTCCTCAATTGTGTGGATCCTCGATCTATACAACTCTGGAACCTAAGACTAAAGCGCTTAGTGAAATTCTTCAAAGTTCATCTGGTCAAATCCTCAAAACTTGTTCTTTTTGAAAAACCTTACGAGAAGCATATGACCTCTCCAAATTCCTCGCACCTATACTCATTCCACGAGGTACAAATGTCATTGCTAAATCCCTAGGTTCTCATCAACTTAACTCATTTGCAGCGTTCCTCGAAGAAAAACTGCATACTTCTTGAGAGAACTCAATTGTTCAATTTCCTCAAGCGAAGAAAATGGCAGGCGGCAGAAGCCACGAAGGAGGAAAGAAACACGAGGTTATGACTGCATTTGAAATCACGAGGAAATATATCTGACTCACTGCACGGATGAAGAAAGCAAAAATCAGCATGAGGATCGGCGAGGACTAACGCTCTTGAAGAATGTCAAGTTGAAGGCGGGCCTTGACATTATCGGGTTGTTTGTTGAAGTAGGACCAGCCGCGGTATCTTCAAATCTTCATTTTCATCGATGTCGCGAGATGAAGAATAGGAGCTAGCCACCAAGGAAGGAACTCGACCTTCTTGAATTTCTTGGGGAGGTGTGGACCAGTCAAATTCTTCCTTGAGTCCCATTGAAGTCAGTTCTTCTTCCTTGTAGACATGTGAAAGAACAACCCAGTGCGTTTGAAGGTTTCATGGAGGTAGTGGTGGTTTTCTTCTTTGCATTGTGTGGAGGTCATGTTGTAAAGAAGAGTACCAAGCGGCGCTTGACCCATTTATGATTATGATCAACCTTGATGAAGGCGAGGAGTAACTCACGATCGGTCATCACCACAGGTCTTGATAGCTTGAGGACTTTGCTTGGTGAGGTATTTCTTGGCTGAGTCATGTGTGGCGAGTCATCATTGGTGGATAGGATGCTGCTGCTGGCTGTCCATCAATGGGACGAATGCCTTCATCGATCACAGCAATAGCCTTGCCCTTGTCATCATCTGAGGTAAATGTTAGTTTGAGGACTTCAATCGAAGGCAAGTAGCTGCTGATGGTTGAGTATCAGCCTTGTAATTGAGTGAAGACCTTTTTCGATGAATGGGCTAAGCGTCAAGCAAAGCGGCAAAGCAAGCAAAGGAGGCGATGAAGAAATTCAATGAGGACTCTGCGCTGCTACGCCCACGAGGTCTCGGTCAAACCGAGAAATCAATGCAAAAGAAGCCTGCTCATAAGCCAAGTGCTTCATCATCTGCGCCCTCACGGCCAAGTTCCTCAGTGACACCTTCCAAGCAAATTCCTCCTGCTGCTGCCGTTCCACCAAAGTCCTCAACAGCTCCGTCAAAACCTTGGTTCTGTGCACCTAGCTACATGTCAAAGGACTGCTGGCTTTTCAATTGCCTCGAGCATTTACTGCAAGTTCTCGGCTGCTCTCATTTCTTCATCGGCTGACTCAGGCTGAAGACAAAGGGGAGAAATGTGAGTTAGTCTTCAAGCGGGTCTAGTTTTTGTCTATATCGATATTTTATTAAGTTACAACTCTCGTTCTTACGAAACTTTTTATTGGATCGAGTTGTAATCTTAAACCCGATGGTGCTTTGATACTTTTGATGCATTATGCTTTTGCACTATGCTTTGATTCTCGTGAGCTCCTTGAAAATCTTCATAGCAAATTGATTTGGGCTCTGGATACTCTTGATCGTTACCTTGCATAACATCAAGCACCATATTTCATCATGCATTTCAAATTCTTCATATTATATGTTAAATGCGTGTATGAATTACAAGATATAGGTGGAGATCTCCATGATTCAATTCTTCAAATGTGCATTGCCTCAAAAGCAAATTCCTCACTATGCACATCTTGAGGGGAGTTCTTCTATATCTTGCAATCAAATCCTCATTATCGAGTATTTCAAATTCATGTTTATCCCCATTGAAAACTTAACCTATATTGTCATCAATCACCAAAGGGGAGATTGTAAGTGCATCTAGTGCCCTTAGTGATTTTGGTGTATTGAAGACTTATAGGTTAAGTAACTATCGTTTGTGAGTGTACACGGGCATATAAGTCAATGAGGAGTTTGATATTTCTGGTGAAAATCGACCCTAAAAATGAAGTTCTTCAATGAAGACTTTGATACGAAGTCTTTACGAAGACTTTGAAAGTGAAGAAATTGGTGTGACCTTGAAGACTTGGTATTCATTTGAGGAACATGAGCGTGAAGACTTTTGTTTTCGTAGTTTCATTTCTCTTTCTTGAGTCATAGGAAACACGTCGTCTTGTTAAAGGAATTGAGAAATACTAAGGAAAAATTTCCATGTTATGCTCAACTCAAAATCCTACACCTACCAACCCCTTGAGTGAAGCTTTTGGAAATCTCATACAGATTCAGATCAATTTCTTGATGACAAAGGCGAAGCTCTTACGGTGGTTGAGAATTTATTCGGCCCGAGGAGTTAAAATTCTCAGTCTGAATTGCCTACAGTGAGGAACATGATAATACTGAGGAATTTGATGTTCAAATTTCCGACCGTTCTTGTCTTCTTGTGAGCTGTCCCCAAAATATCTTATCCACCTAACGGTCATATCATTGAAGGGCATTTATGTCTTATCATGTCGGGCTGCTCCCGAGGCTATAAATAGCCGCCCCCTACAACCACTAGCTGGTTGGCTGCTCCGAGAGACCTTGACACTTGTCATTTGAGAGCAACCCATCCTCTGAGGACTTTGAGCGAAAATCATCAAGTGAGGAAAAACCCAAAACCAAAAACCAAACCCTACAAACCCAAAGTGATTGAGCATCTTGAAGAAATTGATCCTGCGTGGATCCGGCCTTTTACCTTTGAAGACTGTGCTTCTTCCAGACGGTTAGGCGTCATGGTCTAGAAACATCAAGAGGAATTGTGGATCGGCCGAGTGACCAAGTCTGTGAAGGTTTGGAAGTCGCTGAAGACTTACCACGAGTGATTGGGCCGAGTGCATGTGACCTTAGTTCAAGGAGAATACGGTGAGGACTTGGTGTCTGAGCTGCGTGCTTTCGATGATTGGGTGTCCGGGCTGTGTGTCCTCGAGTTTAAATACTCAGCCGCTCAACAGACGTACAAGCTGAGACAACAGTTGGAACTGGTCTACCAAATCATTGTCTTCACCAACCTAACTGATTCTATTTCCTCAACCCTTCCATTTCCTCATTCTTGTGTTGAGTGTTTGTTCATATCTGTGTTTGAAGACTTTGTTGAAGACTTTCTCAATTTCCTCGGTTCAATTTCTTGATCGGTTTGTCTTCATCTTGTGTTATCCTGTGATTCGCTTTACGTACTCTGTGATTGTCTTCATTTCATCATGATGACTATGCTTGTAATCTGCTATGCTTACTTACGAGTACTTATTCCGCTACAAGTAGTTCTTAGCTAAGGAATTTCCTCACGGCAAATTCCTCGGTGAAGAAATCATAATCGCCTATTCACCCCCCTCTAGTCGATATAGCACTTTCAAGAATAATGCACATATTCATGCCCTTAGCTCTACCTGCGAAAGCAGAGTTGTTAGCACAATGATAATCATATGAGGACTTTGGTCCTTTTGAAATTTGATCCATGTGAGAATTTGGTCCGTATGAGGACTTGGATCCATATGAAGAATTTGGTCCATATGAAGAATTTGATACTGGGCTTCTGTTCTTAACAATTGGTGTCATGAGGACATTCACCCGAAGACTTTCAAGGCACTTCTTGGGAACAGATTTTCTTCATAGGGGAACCGTTCTGCAGTTAGTGCCAACATATCTAGTAAATACTTCACCATTCTGATTTTTGAGCAGTTTATAGTTGAGTCAAATGACTCATCGGAGAATGAGAAATTCGCATGTAAAGCGGATAAGTTAGATGGATCAGCTGGAGGTCCCTTTGCAGCAACCCATGAGGTTTTGGGATCTTGCTCGGGCTTCGGTATGTTCCATCGACATTGAGTTTCCTCTCAAAGGCAATACCTGTTTCCTAGGGTTCTGTTGAAGATCTGCTTTTAAGCACATCACAAAGTCGATGCCCTTTGAGGCTTTTGTACATGCTGTCATGTACAATTCCTTCAACCACTGCATCGTCGGTGATACTAGCAATGTCCTCGGATGAGGAATTAGTGATAGCGAGGCGGTGAAGAATTTATAACAGTTGAAGCATTTGAACATTCAGGTGAAGAATTAGCGATTCACGTTCAATGCACTTTAAGCATGGAGGAACAAATTCTTCTTGAGAAGCGCTGATTTGTTGAGCAAGTAATGAATCGCGCTCATACGAAGATCTTCATAACCCACTCTTAGCTTCTCAAGATCTTGCTTTCTTTGAAGAAATTCATAAGAAAGTTTCTCATGATCGAGATAAGAGAGTGTTATGATGACCTTGAAAGGCTGTCAAGCCTAGGCGAAGTCTCTGAAGATTTTCGATCGGGGCTTTAGTGCGATCCATTTCTTCACCCAACATATCATCACTTTTGTCTAACATGTTTTGAACCTTTTCAAAAGCCCTTTGTTGTTTATAGCAATCTTAGCAAGTTTAGAGTAGCTGGGCTTGAGATCCTCATTGATTCATTTTCACTAGAATCGAGAGGAGGTGAAATTGATACCTTGGCACCTTTTGCCATGAAGCAATAGGTGGGGCGTAGTCATCATCATCCTCATCGGGCTTGTCGGTGAGGTCAGTTTCTTGATGTTGAAGATGGACTTGCCAACAAAAGCGATAGCAAGCCGGACTAGCCACACAGTTGGTTCTTGGACTCCTCCTCTTCCTCATGTTCCTCGAGATTCAGCGAGTCCATTTCCTTGCCAATGAATGCCGAGGCTTTTGGAGCTGCTCTTCTTGTGAGAAGAAGGCTTTGAGGATTTTGATGATGAAGATTTCGATGATTTCTTCTTCTTCTTGGCGTCATGAGCTGTAATCCTTGTGTTTCATTTTCTTTAATTCCTTTTCCCGAGGACAATCTTGGATGTAGTGACCAGGTTTCTTGCATTTGTGACAAAGTCTTCTCTTATAGTCACTAGATGAGGAATCTTTGCTTCTTGAGGATTTTCCAGCGACCACGTCTTGAGAATTTCTGGAATTTCTTCATGGCGGTGCTAGCTCTGGCCTAATTCTTGAGGATCTCCAAGGCTACTACGAGTCTTCACACTCAGATTGGACTGTGCCTTGGCCTTGAGACCGTGTTTTCCATAGCGAGAACCATAGAGATCTCTCTTTTGACAAATTTGGAACTTCGTGAGTATTTAGCCTCTCGAGGATATCGGCGAGATCAAGAGACTTGTAGTCAGCCCATTCTTGTATCATCGATTGCGGAGTATCAAATGAGAATCAAAGCGATCTTAACAGTTTCTTCACCACCTCATGGTCGGTGATGTCGATGGCGCCAAGTGCTTGAAGCTCATTTGAGATGTCGGTGAAGCGATCGAAGGTTTGTTGAACATTTTAGTTTTGAGTCTTTTGAAGCGGTTGAACAGATTCGAAGAACATCAACTCGAGAGTCACGCTGAGTTGAGACACCTTCATTACTTTGGACAACCTGTCCCGGATGAGCTTAGCAGATTCAAAGCACTCACTCTTCCATATTGACCTTTGCTCGGATGGCCACATATGATATTCTTAACGAGAATCAAGTTGCTTGAATATCTTCACGCCGATTATCATTGAGAGGGTGTGACGGAGGAACACCTTTTCCACAACATACGAGAGATCTTTGTCAATTGCTTCAAGATGCATTACATCTTGTTCTTCGATGAGGGTAGTCCAGTCCCATCGAAGGTAGGACACCCGGCTGAGACCTTGATCATACATGCGGTCGACATAACTAAAACTCCGGTGGTTAAACCAAAATCACTGAGAACAAGGGAGTACCTTGCTCGATACCAATTGAAAGTCGTTATATCGACTAGAGGGGTGAATAGGCGATTTTATGAATTCTTCAGCGAGGAATTTGCGGTGAGGAAATTCCTTAGCGAAGAACTACTTACTGTGGAATAAGTACTCGAAGTAAGCATAACAGAATACGCATAGTCATCATGATGAAATGAAGACAATCACGAGTCGAGAAGCGTAATCACAGGATAACACAAGGCGAAGACAAGCGGTGAAGAAATTGAGCTGGAAATTGAGAAAGTCTTGATCAAAGTCTTCAAACACAGATATGAACAAACACTCAACGATAATGAGAAATGAAAGGTTGAGGAAATAGAACGATTAGGTTGGTGAAGACAATGATTTGGTAGACCAGTTCAACTGCTTTGTCTCGGTTATCACGTCTGGTTGGGCGGTGAGTATTTAAACTCGAGGACACACGGTCCGGACACCCGATCCTTGAGCACGCAGCTCGGGACACCAAGTCCTCACCGTATTCTCCTTGAACTAAGGTCACATAGACCTCGTCCAATCACTCGTGGTAAGTCTTGAGGCGACTTCCAAACCTTCATAGACTTGGTCACTCGGCGATCCACAATTCCTCTTGGATGATCTAGACCATGGCGCCTAACCGTCTGGAAAAGCACGATCTTCAAAGGTAACAAGCGTCGGATCCACATGGGATCAATTTCTTGATGATGCTCAATCACTTTGGGTTTGTAAGGGGTTTGGTTTTGGGTTTTCCTCACTTGATGATTTTCTCTCAAAGTCCTCGGAGGATGGGTTGCTCTCAAATGACAAGTGTCAAGTTCTCTCGGGCAGCCAACCAGCTAGTGGTTGTAAGAGGCGGCTATTTATAGCCTAGGGAGCAGCCGACATGATAAGACATAAATGCCCTTCAATGATATGACCGTTAGGTGGATAAGATATTTTGGGACAGGTGGCGCGCCTTGCAACAGCAGATCGAAATTTGACTCTCAAATTCCTCGGGGCTATCATGTTCCTCCTTGTGTAGGCAATCCATGGCGAATTCCTAACTCCTCGATCGAGAAAAAATTCCTCGTGACCGGAAGAACTTCGTCTCTGTCACTAAAGAAATTGACTAGCTTGTATGAGATTTCAAAGGCTTCACTCGAAGGAATTGGGAGGTGTAGGATTTTGAGTTGAGCATCACATGGAAATTTTTCCTTAGTATTTCCTCGACCCCCTTTAACAGTACGGTGTTTCCTATGACTCAAGAAAGAGAAAATGAAACTACGAAAACAAAAGTCTTCACGCTTCTTGTTCCACAAATGAATACCAAGTCTTCAAGGTCACACCAATTTCTTCACTTTCAAAGTCTTCAGAAAGTCTTCAGAATATCAAAGTCTTGAGTTGAAGAACTTCATTTTAGAAATTCGACTTTCTGCTGTAAATATAAAACTCCTCATAGACTTATAGACTGTGTACACTCACAAGCGCATTAGTTCCTTAACCTATAAGTCTTCAATACACCAAAATCACTAAGGGCACTAGATGCACTTACATGTGTGTGTGTGTGTGTGTGTGTGTGTGTGTGTGTGTGTGTGTGTGTGTGTGTTTCAACACCGTGTTTGTGTTAGAAAGCGACACATCGACCTCTGAGAGAGATCTTTGTGTAGTAACTACAAAGCCAGAGTGGTGCATCCTATCGTTTAGGCGTCCCGTTGGGACAGCTGCCCGCCCGCTCTGACTGGTCACCTGGCCCACCCAAGGCCCTCCATCGCCAGCACACTTCTACTTTGTCGCGGAAACCACAGCCACCTATGGGACTAGGAGGCCCCTTGTTGGTTCGGTGGGGGAGAGCGCGTTGCACAAAGGCAGCGGCGTGGGCAGCAGTGGGGATCACACAAACAATTTACCCGAGTTGGGCACGCCGTGAGGCGTAAAACCCTCTCCTGCTTTGGTAGATTGATGGTGGAAAAGGTGGTGGATGGCGTGGTCACAGTTGCGGCGAGAGTTGCCTTGGGCAGCAGCGGCTCTGTGGCGTATGGGGGTGTGAGTTATCAACCTTGACCCTTTCTCTGATTGCCATGGGCCTCCTTTTATAGATTAAGGGGTCACCACAATGGCAAAGTAGTCATTATGCCTTGATATGATAGCAAATGGTGCTATCATACCTAACTCTAGTGAGGCTGACGGGCGCATTAAATGCCTTAGTGTCACATCACTGAGTTGCCCGTCAAGGCTTGCACTGGCTATCTTGCCAGCTCCGCACCTACTTGGTTGACACGTTGCGGGGCGGGTGTAAATGCGTGGGTTTTTCACTGTGAGAGGCAGCCATGTGGTGAATAGCGCCACTCGGTAACTGCGGCTTGACACGCAGCTGATCAGCGGCGTGGCTCGTGGTTGAGTGGTTGGTGAGTGGTTTTGCTTCCGTGAGCCTCGGCAGGCCCTGCCGGTGCTTGATGCGCTCACTTTTGGGGTGGCCTGCGCCCCTTGCGGGCTACTTTGCCCGGCAAAGGAGGCCCTTCTCTTGGCGATATCCACTTCTCTAGCTCGATCTTGGTCTCTCTAATCCGCATGCTAGTCCTTGAATATCTTGGTTCCTTGTACTTTGACTTCGGGTTGGTGCTTCAATCTTGTTCTCGTGCACGTGCACGATCGGGCAACAGACCGAGGGTTTTTAGACGGAATGAGAAGCCCATGAGCCTGCCCCGAAACGCGTTCGAGGCGTCATCAGGGTAGGGCCAAATAAGTCTGCAAGGAAGGGTTCTTTGAAGAGTTGGTCTCTTCGGTCTTCCTTGCTTCTTCATTAGCCTTGATTCCGGGCAGGTTCCGGTTTTCCCATGCGTTGTGTGAAGCCAATGGCGGTGGGGCCCTCGGTAATAGCCCATGAATGACTTTAATGCAGGGGTAAAGCGCCAATTCACTCTTCCCACTTTGCCCTTATCCTTGGCCACGTATATTTGCATGCATCATGTGAGGTAAATGTGGGCGTGTGGCGGGGGAGACATCAAGATGAGGATCGGTCGTCTTGAATTGGTGGAGGAGGATGGTGGCTGCTGTTGATGGGCAGCCCCATCCCATACTGCCTATAAAAAGGAGGCGGAGGGAGGTGGAGCCATTCAACCTCGCACTCTTCTTCCTTTGTCTTCTGCTGGTTATGTTGGAAAAAAATGGCTTGGGGCGTGCCCGCTCCATCTTGAAGCTCCTCCTTGATCTAGGCAGGGGACTCGGGGCGTGGCGACAATGCCGGGAGTGGCGATCCCAGCGTGTATGCCGCCCGGGCCGCTTGTGGCCTAGACTTGATGGGAGGGGCCTTGAGCGACACCCCGTCACGGGTCGAGGTGGGAATGGCATATGGTAGTCGGCTGCTCCCATTATTCTTCCCTTCTTTGCATTGGGGAGGAGCCACGGAAGAGATTAAATCGCTAATAGGGCGAATCTGGCTCCTCTGGCGTCGTCTTCACATCGTGCGGGAAGGCCCCTTCCTTTCTCATGCGTCCCGGGGCCTGCAGTGCTCTTGAGGGCTCACAGAGGCGACCATGCTCTCTGTGGGAAGACCTAGAGTATGGCTGTCGGCGTTCAGGAGCAGGAGTCCCAGACTTGCCTGCCTGACTGCGGCATGGCTCAAGGAGGCCAGGACAGCCCATCTTCATCAACACAAGCTCAAGACCCTCGCGAGGCCCAAGCCTCCTGCAGGCGGACGACCGGGGAACTTCCTCGGGCACGGCCTCGTCGGTGGCTCATGAGGCCCGGAGAGTTCAAGGCGGGGTACCTCGCGAGGTGCCCGTGGCCATAGCCATGACGACCAAGAGGCGCCGATCGAGGCGCCGGCCAGCATGGCGTCCTCCTTCCTCTTTGGTGCAAAGGGGCAAGCGCGGCGAGAGCATCAAGCAAAGGTATCCGTTTGATTGCAACAAGACCAAGACCAGCTAGCGGCGAATGCAGTCATCGTGGAGTCAAGCGAGCGTCATCACGAGCCTTTGGCGAGGACCAACTTTAGTCGGGATAAGTGTACCCGCTGTTCCCCTTCAAAATGGCCAATTGTTGGTGCCCTTCCGCTCAATATTTGGGAAGAGGCCGGGGCCTTCGCCTATAAATAGGAGTAGCCACACTTTCGAGTAGAAGTCGATCAGATCGAGGATTGCAAGGATAAGGGCGATCCGCATCCAGATCGAGAGAGAGATAGAGACCGATCCTCAAGCTAGGCGACGGGACACCACTTAGCAGTTCATCACACCCACCAGAACAGACCCTCATGAGGCTGTTCTTCCTGTCTTATTCTTCATCAGCCCAGAGGCAATCCACCACACCACAAACTAAAGTAAATTATTACACCTGGCAGCAGTGGCGAACTAGTATAAATCTTGCGTCTCTTGTGCTGTTCTTGCTAGTAGTTTAGGTCCCTGCGATTGGTGAGTGCGAGGCGGTGGAGGTTGGATCTCGCCGCACCAGAGTTGAACCTCAAGGTGCGGAACCGAAATCCGACATTTGGCGCGCCGGTAGGGAGTCGCGGAATCTACTTCGTCGCCTCGTTCTTCCCGACCACACCAACCATGTCCGGCGCCCGTCGAGCCAGCATGGCAGCCGCCCTCGCCTCCCATGTCGCCAGACAGCTCCCGTCGGCGGGCACCCTCGTCGTTCCCGTCACTGCCTTCAACACCGCCATCGGCCCGGCGGGGAGCAGGCGCAAGCACCATCCCTCGCTCCTCAGCGACCTCACGGGAGGGCAGCGCGGCTCCTGATGCCCGCCCCTCGCGCCCGCTCCCCCACTCGTCGCGGCCTTCCTCGGCGGCTCATGAGCGCCGCCTTCCAACCGCCATGTCAAGACATTAAATCCGCCATGGGTCGCGCCGCCTCCAGCTTGGCGAGAGGCTCCCCTCAAGGGGGCCAGTGGTCGGCGGGCTGACCTTGACTCTCAAGACCACCCCGCCAACTCGGCCGGCTGGGTGCGCTCCCCTGCTCGCACACCTACCATCTGCCCGGTCGCCGTCCGGGACCCTCATCGGCCAGGCGCCAGCCTCAACGTACTCTCAGTCGAGGCCTTCAACCTCCTCTGCATACCCGGGGAGGCGGCTGCCCGGCCCGGCCTTTTGAGGCGTGGGAGGAGGTCATCCAGCTCCTTGGGGCAAATCCGGCTTCGGTGGCCTCCCGGCACCTCGACAACTTCCGCTTGCGGAATTGGTGCGACCGACATCGCCCCCATCGGCCTCCCTAGCGCCATCCTTGGCTATCAGCATGGCCAAATTCATGGCATAACCCACCAGTACAACCTCATGAAGATGCACAGGAGCAGCGGCGTCCTCACCGTGCGGGGATCTTTGAAGGTGCCTTCTGGCGCTCAGGGCTCACCCTCAAGGCAGCGCCAGCCACAGCCACTGTCGATCTGAAGCCCCAAGCCCAGAGGGCTCGCCGACCAAGAAAAGCAGTTGTTCCTCAAGACAAAGCGGAGACCAAGCGAGATACCCGTTGATGAGGCCGGGTCCACAAATACCACCTTCACCATAGGCGCCAACCTCGAGCCCGAGCAGGGAGGAAGCCCTTGTCAAGTTCCTGCGTACAAACAAGAAGGTGTTAGCACAGGAGCCCGATCAGCTGGCGGGGATTCCAGGCGTGATCGAGCACCACCTCAGCGTGTGCCCCAGCGTGCGTCGAGTGAAGCGAAGCGAGGAGGCAGTCCACCTAAAGCAGGCCTTCATCGTCCAAGTGACCGCAAGCTAGAAGCCGCGGGGTTATTAGCAGTCCGATACCCAGTTGGTTAGCCAACCCGTGGTGGTGCCAAGAAGGGAGAAAGGGCGCATGTGTCGACTTCACCAACCTCAACAAAGCATGCCCGGGATCGTTTCCGCTCCCTCGCATCGACCGGATCGTCGATTCCACCGCCGAGTGTGACCTGTTGTGCTTCTTAGGCGCCTTTTTCGGGTATCACCAAATCAAGATGGCGGTGGAAGGCGTGGAAAGGCGGCCTTCCTAACCCGTGTGGAGTATCTTGCTAAACCTGCATGCCATTTGGGTTTGCATAGCGAAGGGCAACCTTCCAGTGACTCATGCACATCACCTTGGGCCCCTGACTCGGGAAGAATGTGGAGGCATCGTCGGCGACATCGTGGTGAAGTCTCTTGAGGCCAAGACCTTGATACAATACACGGAAGAAACCCGCTTGAGCCTCAGCACGTGAGCCTGCGACTCAACCCGGAGAAGTGTGTGTTTGGGGTTCCCTCGGGCAAGCTCTGAGTTTCCTCGTGTCCACCGAGCGCAAGAGCCAACCAGAAAAAGGTCAGGCGGTGGAAGACATGAGGCCCACGAAGACCCTCGGGGATCGAGAAGCTCACGAGGGGGCGTATGCAATGGGCGTTTCATCTCCCGATTGGGGGAGGCGAGCTGCCTTTCTTCCAGCCGATGAAGAAAAGGGGCCCTTGAGTGGAATGAAGAGGCCGACAAAGCGTTCAAGACCTCAAGAGGTGCGACCAGCCCTCCGGTGATGGTGGCCCCAGCCCTCGAGGCCCTTGGTACTCTACCTCGCCCTTCTCCCTACTCCATCGCGCTGCTCTGGTGGCAGTTAGGGAGGCGTCGAGCCAGACATGACGGCCACCGAGCTAAAACAAGAACCGAATCGAAGGAACTAGCGAAGCTAGCACCACAATGGAAGAAGATCAGCTGTCATCGGCGGAGGCGCGCCAAGGCGGGGAGGCCTCCATCAAGCACCCATCTTAGGGGCGCCGTCGCCTCGAGGAGGCACCACAACTTCGGAAGGCGCCACGGCACGGCGCCCCTAACCTCGTCGAGCACCGGTGTACTTCGTCGGTACCGTGTTCACGAGATCGAGAGCACGGTACCCCATGCATGAAAGATCCTCCTCGCCTTGTTGGTGGCTTGGCATAAGCTACGGCACTACTTCGGGGTCATCAATCAAGGTTGTCTCGGCATACCCCACGGAGAGGGTGCTCGAGGAGCTAACTTCATTTGGAAGGTCGCCGAGTGGAACATTGAGCTGCAAGCATTCAGCTCGAGTTGATCGAGAGTCATCAAGGGGCCTTGTGCAGATTTGTGTGAGCGGACGGAAGCACACAGACCTCGGGGCGGCGAGATCGGTCCCTCTCCCGAGGCTGAAGCGCGCCAAGGTTGGGTCATGTGCTTGACGGGCGTTCTCAGACAGGTATTTGGGGCTGGGCGATACTCATATCTCTGCTCAGGACAAGCTCTACTATGCCGTGCAGCTCTGTTTCCGGCATGGAGAGAGGTCTCAACAACATAGCGAGAATCTGAGGGGGCGATAAGCGGGTGCAGGCCGCCCGCTGCCACAGGGGTGAAGCGCCTTACCATCAAGGCGATTCGCAGCTCCTGTAAATTTCTCCAACAAGGTGTATGAGCCAGAGATGAACACATGGAGGCCTACCTTGCGGAGGTCCGCGAGGATGGAGAAAGCAGTTACGGGGTTGGAGCTGCAGCACGTGCCCATTGCGGCACCAATCAAGAGGCCGGCGACATGCCAAGCAGGCCTCGGGAGGTTATCCCAGGGCAGGCGTCTTTGAGGAGCGACTCTTCAAGCCCTCAGCCACATCGCAGTTATCAAGCACAGCAGCCTCGGGAGGGCTCCCTCGGCCACCGGCGTCGGGAGCCCGGCTGTGAGCCCGGCCTCGAACACGCCTGCTCGACAATGGAACCCTCAAGAGGAGTGCTAGATCACAGACTCAAGAGCTACTTAGCATGGGGCTTTTCCGGAGAAGGAGGAGGAGGCAGAGCATGTGGCGCGGCAAGCCACGACATCTGACATCATGGATGGAGAACTCTCGAGGAAGCGACGAGCAGCGTATCCTTGTTGCATCACCGAGGGAGCAGGGAAGAATTCTGGCGAATATACATGGCGGAGATTGTGGGCACCATTCATCATCACGGACCCTTGTCGGCGGCGTTCATAGCGGTTTCTATTGGCCCACGCGCTCAATAGCGCCATCGAACTTCGTGAAGGCTTGCGAGGCTTGCGATTCCGCATAAGCAGATCCACCAGCCAGCGGAAGTCGCAAACCATCCCCTCACTTGGCGTTCGTGGTCATTACAGGGCCTGTTTCCTCAGGCGCGCGGTATCGCTACCTCTCGTCGTCGTGGACAAATTCACCAAGTGGGCGAAGTCGAGGCCGTCCGGCGCCATCCGCTGGTTTTGCGGTCAAGTTCATCAAGGGCATCGTGAGCGGTTGATGCGAACCGCATCATCACCGACAATGGTTAGCGATTCACGATAACCTTTTAAAGCGTCTTGCGCTTACCTTGGAGCAGATATACTACGCGACGGTGGCGCACCCGCAGCAATGGACAGGCTGGCGGGCCAATGAAGAAGGTCTGAGAGGCCTCAAGACCGGGGCGTTCAGAAGAAAGGAAGCCTGCGGCGAGAGGCTGGTCTGCACGAGCTTCCGTCCGTGTTGTGGTCCATCCGCTAACCACAACCAAGCCAGGTGGAAGACCCCTTCTTCCTGGTCTCTGGGCAGGCGGTCCTCCCTCACGAGTCAAGCATCGATCCTTGAGTCTGGCGTTCGATGAAATGCTCACAGGGGCGCCATGCGGGAGCGGCTCTTGTCTTTGGGGAGGCGCCGTCGAGCTTCTGCTACTGGCGGCAAGGTACCAGCGAGCACTCGGCGATACCCTTGCCGCAACATCCGCCCAGAACTCTCGGTAGGAGACCTCGTGCTCAGCAGGTCCTCTCAGGGAGGGGCTGCATAGCTCTCTCCCATGTGGGAGGGCCCATTCAAGGTTGTTCATGTTTCGAGGCACGGCTCCGTGCGCTTGGAGACTCAGAGAGGGTGCCTACTCTGAGAATCGTGGAACATCCGGCACCTCAGGAGGTTCTACCCCTAAAGGCCCAGGCACATGAAGAAGGCGAATGCTGTGAAATTCATCTTTTTGGAAAAGGCCGGAGGCACATGAGGCGAATGCACTGTGAAGTTCATCTTTTGGAAAGGCCGAGGCACATGAAGAAGCGAATGCTGTGAAGTTCATCTTTTGGAAAGGCCGAGCACATGAAGAAGGCAAATGCTGTGAAGCTCACCTCTGAGGAAAAGGCCCAGGCACAGAATGAAAGCAGCACGTGAAGGCTGTCGCGTTCTGGAAGGCCAGGCATGAAGAGCGGCAGCCGTGAAGCTTGCTTCCGAAGAAGAAAGGCCGGGAACTGTGAAGAAAGGCGAGCGCTGTGAAGCTTCGCTGCGTGACACTCTCATGTAATAATGAGTTGGGGTTGTACCGCCCGGAGTCTCGAAGTGCGGCCTCGGGCCTGGGGCTCCCTCCCCATCCAGTGGCAGCACTTAGCTCCAGCTGGTGAGAAGGCGTCGAAGACTAGACTAGGTGCAGAGAGCGGCTTTTCCATTGCTTCTGCGAGTTGACCATTATTCCCATTTGGAGTTTTATCGAAACTATTGCCTCTTTTTGATCCGTGGTTCTTGATCTTTCTCACTCTCCTGCCTCGATTTCTCTTGCAGGGGACCCGTGGCGGGAGCCTTAGGAACCCAGGCGTTTGCCCCTATCGCTCAAGTTTTGTGGCCCTAGCCCACAGTGGAGCACCCCTCCTGACCATGCCTCACCCAGACGGGCAGCCTTGAACACAGGGGCCTGGATCGGGGTCGCCCTGCGACCACGGCTGGGATTCACTTACGAATGGGCGCCAGTGGAGAGAAAACGATGTCGAGAATAACAAAAGCAGTACAATACTTAGCGTTGATCTAGCAGCCTTGCAGGGCCATACATTATTCCTTTTACGGGGAGAAAAGAAAGGAAAAGGGCAGGAGCGGGTGAAGCCGCGCCCGTGCGGCTCTCTCGGAAGGCCGAGCCGCCTCCGAGACTCACTCGGACTCCATCTCGCTTCACGGGGCGTGGCGTGGCTGACCGCTGCAACCCCCAAGAAGGCTCGGCGTGGGGGCTGGCGCAGGCAGCTGCGGGAAGAATCGCCACCCGAAGAGAGCTGGTGAAGTGTGAAGTCGCGGGCGCCATGGCCGCCCGGTCGCTGCCCTCTCCGCCAGCGCCCGGGGCTGAGTTCTCGGCCACGATCGTGGATCCTCGGGGCAGCACCCATCTGGCGACAATCTTCCTCGAACACCCTCACGTAGAGGGTGGCGTCGCATCATACTTGAAGTGCTGGGGAGCACCGGCTGGCGGAGACCAGCCCAGCGGACGTCTGCCGACCACGGGCAGAGGCAGGTCCCGGCGCGAGACCTCGAGAGAAGCCTGAAGCCCGGCTGCAGCAGCCATCCGCACAGAGCGAGAGGCCACTCGAGGCGCCATCGGGAGCTCACCCAGGAGGAAGCACGTGAGCTGAAGCGGACAGCGGGCGGCTCCTCCGCTCTCACCATGAACTCCGGCGCAACCCGGCGGCTTGAAAGCGCGGCCTCGGGGGCCTTCGGCCGGCGCCCGCCCTCCGACCATGGTGGTCGCTCGTCACCATCTTGAGAGCCTCCCCGACCCTTGCGAGGGGACCGCCGTGGAGACCCTGAGGGTGCTGCGAGGCGACCTCGACCACGCTTAAGCGGAGGAGAAGAAGATTCGACCTGGCGGCCCTTCCCTTCTCTGCTGACGAGAACTTCCTTGGTGGAGCCATGGAGAAGAAGGAGAGACAAGAAAGGATAGGCCGGAAGGCAGCGCCGTTCCGTGCTTATGCTGGCGAAGGCCGTCGACCCCACGATCCTTTGGTAATCATGGCAAACCCGTATGCGGGGACTTGTCGAATCAGGGAGGTTACTGAGGGCATCGTGGGGGCAGTCGCACACGTCCAATCAACGCCACGCGTCGCCCAAGGCGCGGGACTGTTAGAACCCATGACGCCGCTACTTTTCCTTCGCCTCTTTGCTCGGCCAAGTTGGTAGCGCGCGAGCAAGGGAGCTCTTCGGCGTTACAGAGCAGGGGTCCCAGACACTGCTGCATCTGCTGGCGTGGCTCAAAGGCCAGGACAGCCCATCTTCACCAACACAAGCTCAAGACCCTCGCGAGGCCAAGCCTCATGGCGGGTGACCGAGGAACTTCCTCGGGCGCAGCCTCGTCAGGCTGGCTCATGAGGCGGAGAGTTCAAGGCGAGGGTACCTCGCGAGGTGCCCGTGGCATAACCATGACGACCAAGAGCGCGGTCGAGGCGCCAGCCCGCATGGCGTCCTCCTTTCCTCTTTGGTGCAAAGGCAGCAAGCGCGGCGAGAGCATCAAGTAAAGGCATACTGTTTGATTGCAACAAGACCAAGACCAGCCCCAGCGGCCCGAATGCAGTCATCGTGGAGTCAAGCAGGCGTCATCACGAGCCTTTGGCGGCGAGGACCAACTTTAGTCGAGGATAAGTGTACCCGCTGTTCCGTTTTGAAATGGCCAATTGTTGGCGCCCTTCGCTCAATATTTGGGAAGAGGCCAAGGGCCTTCGCCTATAAATAGGAGTAGCCACACTCGAGTAGAAATTCGATCGGATCGAGGATCGCAAGGATAAGGGCGATCCGCATCCAGATCGAGAGAGAGAGAGACCCGATCCTCAAGCTAAATGACGAGACACCACTTAGCAGTTCATCACACCCACCAAAACAGACCATCGCGAGGTTGTTCTTCCTGTCTTGTTCTTCATCGGCCCAAGAGGCAATCCACCACACCACAAACTAGAGTAGGGTATTACACCACAGCGGTGGCGAACTAGTATAAATCTGCGTCTCTTGTGCTGTTGTTCTTGCTAATAGTTTAGGTCCCTGCGATTGGCCAGTGCGAGGCGGTGGAGAGTTGGATCTCCAGCGCGCCCCAGGTTGAACCTCAAGGGTCTGCGGAACCCGAAATCCGACAATGGCGTTTGGCGTGGCCATGCGTGCGAGTCTTGGTGGTAGTGATCCGGACGGCGGCAACCCGGCGGCGTCAGAAGCGGGGACGACCGTTCCGATGAGTCATGTTTGTCGGTGACTCCGTGCCTCCCATGTGGTCCTTCGGCATCGTCACCATCCACGCCTGCCCTCTGGTTTCTTCCTTCTATCTAGGGAGCAGCACCATCCTGATATTGGGGAGGCGCTGAATCCTAGTTGTGCCGCCTCCGGCCTCTTGACCTCTTCACCTAGGAGATGGACAGGGGCAAAAGGCATTACTGGGGCACTTATCTTTTTCAATCTTAAACCTGTAGAGCAATCGCCAATTGTAATTCAAATAATGTAATAGTCCGTGTTTGTGTTCTTGCAATGCTTGTACTTATGTCGGTATATTAATTAAAAGATGAACCTTGCGAGAACTACGTGCATGTGTATATCCATGCACCCAGAGATGCCTCTTTAATGTAAATAGCAGAGTTTCCCGGGCAGGCTATCCTGCGGTGCCCTCTTAATCCGCCGGAAGGCTGTATGTCGGGGAACAAGCAGAGGGGCCAACCCCACGCTTCTTCTTTTTTTTCAAAGGCTACTGCGACCATTACGACCAAAGCAATGTTAGAGTCATGGATGGGAGCACCTAAGTTTCAAAAGAGTGGCGAGGCTTTCTCATACTCAAGCTGTAACCTTCTGAGAACATTAATGGGCCGGGAGTAAAACTTATCGGTTTGGCTTGTCGGGGATCATGATGTCAGGCAATTTTCTCAGCTCCTTATTGAAGCCAAATTCACGGCGA
>JAHIAM010012365.1:0-15234 GCA_021605205.1 Aegilops longissima
GGAGGATGCATTCCGTCCTGGCCAAAAGTATGGTCAATGTCTCTTAAAAGTAATATCAAAGGGTTGAAAATTCCAAAAAATTATAGCAAATGGGATATTAGTTTTTTGAATTTTGTTCTTCCTTGATATCTTATCGTGTTTCATTGGATTTAACATGACATAGTACTAATTTATTTTAAATTTGTTTTAGTATGGCTATTAATTTTTGGATTAAGAATGTTTCGTTCCCCAACAAAAATTGCGAATTTTCAAAATTTACCACATATTTAGTTAATTTTTTGACCACAGTCTTGACGGAAAATGGCGACAATTCTAAAAATGGAAAGCGGCTGCAATAAATTCCATATGAATTAGAAAATGAGTAAAATTATAAAAATAATAGCAAATGGGCTGTACACGCCACAGATTTTGAGGCTGACTTGTTTACATAGGCTTTGTCGGTGAACACCGATTCTAGCAGATGTTGTTGGTTGTCCATCCAACGACCGCGTGCTTCTTCAATCTGTGATCTTCTGCTCAGCTGCCTAAACTAAGCGCCCGGGACTGCTGCTCCCTCCTCTTGTGGCCCTTTGTGATACGTGCGAGCTTCGCCGCACCCTACTCCCTCCATTGGCTGGCACGCCGCAATCAACTGCCTCCTTATTCTGGAAAAAATGATTCCTCCCTCACATCAGGCGACCGATTGGGAGGCTGACACTGTGGGCCTACTACATTGGCGCTCGCAAGGCTTGTCAACTTAGTAAACAAAGCGATTCTAGCAGCGGTAACCGTTGGATTTGATCGAGCAGTTCTGCTTCTTCTATCTGCTCTTCTTGCACGGCCGCCCAAACCAGCGCCGGAAACCGCTTTGCTCCTGCCTCAAGTGGCGGTTATTGCTGCCGTTGAGGCCTCATCCCCTACTACTCCCGGCGCTATCCGAGGCCTCGCGGCGGCAACCTCACACCGCGCGAACGGTGAACCCTCGTACTCCACTCTGGCGTGGGCATCCCTGCGCGTCTTCCCGGCTCCCGTCGTCCCTTCCTAGGCCTGCCGTCGTCCACCGCCTTGGTGCTCTCGGCGCGACATGGTCAATGTGGTCAACGACATTCCATCGGAAAAGTCTTGTCGTGGAGAGGCTGACAGTGGGTCCGCCACAGCCAGTTTTTGTGATTTGCCAAGTAAATCGCTTTTCGAGACTGTTGGGCTACAAATCTTTCAAGGCGAGGAGAGCTTTCATTAAGTTGGCGAAAAATGGCCCATCGGTATTGAGAAGTGGGCTGTACATTTTAAAACACATCAAACCGGCAATTAGTTTCAAATATCTTTTTATTCGAGATTTTAAATTACATTAATTTTTATCGTGGAGAATTTTTGGATTTTATATTGATATACATTTATTTTTAAAATCAGTTTGAATATGAGTCGAAATTTGAGATTAAAAACAGTTCGGACCGCTTGAAATATAAAAATTTCGTATAATTTTTTAACATGCCTATATGGGCTGTAATGCTAACAAAAGAATATGGGCTCCAAAAAAACCTTAGAATTAGCAAATGGGCTGTAAATTATTAGAAATAATGGCAGATGGGATGTATGCTGTTTTCCATAGATTTGAGGTTTTCCTAAAAAAGGTTGGCCTTTAAGCGTGTGTTGGATGTCCATCCAACGGCGTCGTCTTCTTCAATCTTGCTCTTCTGCTCGGCCCTGAAACAAGCGCCAGTGAGCTCTGCTCCCTCCTCCCTTGGCGGTGTCTTTGCAGTGAAGCCTCACCGCCAGTACTCCCATGCTGGCCTAGCCATCCCTCTACTCACTCACACTGCTTTGTTATTCTCCGGCGCGCAGACAAACCAGTAAACCCTCGTGCGTCGTACTCCCCTCCGCATGGGAAACAACTGCGAGTCTTCCACTCTCCAGTGTCGTTCCTTCCTAGGCCTCGCCGTCGTCCACCATACTGGTGCTCTCGGCGTGGTCTGGTCAGCGTGGTCAGCGACCGACATGCATCTGAAGTGGGTATGCGTGGAGAGCCGACAAGCTGGGTCCACGGCACGCAAGAAATGCCTCCTTATTACGCAAAATAATGATTCCTCCGGTGACATCGGGGACCTACGAAAGGGCCTCGTATTTCGAAAAAACGTTACCGCCCTGACAGCTCGGACCCATCAGCTATATCTTCGCGCAAGGAAGTGCCTTCTTATTACGCACAAAAATATGAATACTCCCACATTAGCTGGGACCCGATATAGTGGCGAGACTGACTTGTGGGCCTACTAAGTTGTGGGGATGGAGGCTTTGTCAACTTAGTCAATATGCGATTCTAGCTCCGGTGGTATGTATGATGTCCATCCAATGGCCTTAGTTGAAAGTGCAACTATCCTAGGTGGTTTTGGTAATTCATAAAAACATATAGCTCATTGAGCTAATGCTATTCAAGACAAATATTTCAGGAAAGCTCAATGAATGGCATGGCATGGATGATGAAAGTGGATCCCTCAAAATATTAAGGACAAAGGGTTGGCTCAAGCTCAAAAGCTCAAGACTCTACATTTTACATTTTAGTGATCCAAGATCACATTGAGTCTATAGGAAAAGCCAATACTATCAAGGAGGGATGAGGTGTTGCTTAATGAGCCTCTTGCTTCATGTGCTTAGTGATATGCTCCAAAACCCTCAACTACTTTCTCACATCCATATGACCTAAACCCAAAGTCAAACTCGGCCCTCTGATTCTTTCTATCCGCGCCACGAGTTCAGATGTCATAGCCACTGCCACAAACCCTAGGCAAATCGGTTTCACCGATAGGGATCTCAGTCTCAACGAGATGGGATTATAATCTCTGTTTCCCTTCATAACGTCTTGGTCTAACGAAGTGGCGATCGGTCCCACGAGATTGCAATGTAAACTCTTTGTTTCCTTTTCGTAACTTTTCGGTCTCACCGAAAGAAGCGAATCAGTCCCACGAGTTTACGACCAACTCTCTGGTTAGCTAATTACCAAATCGGTCTCACGAGTTTGTATGTCAGTCTCACCGAGATTACGTTATGCCTAACCCTAACAGATCGGTCCTACGAGTTGCATGTCGGTCCCAGAAAATCCTAAAGGTCACTAGGTTTCTTGAATCGGTCCGACCGAGTTTGTTGATTCGGTCCCACGAGTTTGGTAAATTGTTGTAACAGTTAGATTTTGTGTGGAGGCTATATATACCCTCCACCTCCTCTTCATTCGTGGAGAGGCCATCAGAACAAACCTACACTTCCAACTTACCAGTTAGAGAGAGAACCACCTACTCATGTGTTGAGACCAAGATATTCCATTCCTACCATATGAATCTTGATCTCTAGCCTTCTCCAAGTTGCTTTCCACTCAAATCTTCTTTCACCAAATCCAAATCCTATGAGAGAGAGTTGAGTGTTGGAGAGACTATCATTTGAAGCACAAAAGCAAGGAGTTCATCATCAACACACCATTTGTTACTTCTTGGAGTGGTGTCTCCTAGATTGGCTAGGTGTCACTTGGGAGCCTCCGACAAGATTGTGGAATTGAACCAAGGAGTTTGTAAGGGCAAGGAGATCGCCTGCTCGTGAAGATCTACCGCTAGTGAAGCAACTCCTTAGTGGCGGCGGCCATGGTGGGATAGACAAGGTTGCTTCTTCATGGACCCTTCGTGGGTGGAGCCCTCCGTGGACTCGCGTAATCGTTACCCTTCATGGGTTGAAGTCTCCATCAACGTGGATGTCGATAGCACCACCTATCGGAACCCGACAAAAACATCGTGTCTCCAATTCGTTTGAATCCTCCAAGCGCTTCCCTTCATTCTTGCAAGTTGCATGCTTTAATTTCCACTGCCTATATACTCTTTGATGCTTGCTTGAATTATGTGAAGATTGCTTGACTTGTGCTAAAATAGCTAAAATCTGCCAAAGTCTAAAATTGGGAAAAGGTTTGGTTTTTAATTGGTCAAGTAGTCTAATCACCCCCTCAAGACATACTTCAAGGTCCTACAAGTGGTATCAGAGCTTTGGTCTCCATTTGCTTTGATTTCCATAGCTTTTGGTGGTCATAGCCTTGGTTTCACAACCTAGGAGAGTATGGTGGCTAGCAAGGGAAATTATCACCGTAGAGGTCCTTACTTTGATGGCACTAATTTTGCTAGTTGGAAGCACAAAATGAAAATGCATATTCTCGGACATAACCCGCCGTTTGGGATCTTGTGTGTATTGGCTTGCAAGGTGAATTCTTTGATGGGAAGAACCGAACCGTGAAGCTAATGCGGATGAATTGAAGATGCTGCAATACAACACTCAAGCTTGTGATATCCTCTTCAATGGATTGTGCCCGAAGAATTCAACAAAATCAGCCGTCTTGAGAATGCAAAGGAAATTTGGGATACTTTCATTGATATGCATGAAGGTACCGACTCCGTCAAGGAATCCAAGTTGGATGTGCTCCAAAGTCAACTTGACAAGTTCAAAATGAAGGATGGTGAAGGTGTCGCTGAAATGTACTCTAGGCTTGCTCTTATCACAAATGAGATTGCTGGCTTCTGAAGTGAAGAGATGACCGAAGCATTCATCGTCAAGAAGATCCTAAGAGCATTGGATGGAAAATATGATACCGTGTGCACATTGATCCAAATGATGCCAAATTACAAAGATCTCAAGCCAGCAGTAATTGGAAGAATTGTTGCTCATGAGATGTCACTCAAGGATAAGGAGGAACTTCACAACAAGTCAAGTGGTGCTTACAAAGCCTCATGTAAGCCCCACATAATCAAGTGAGAAACAAACCTTCAATGAAGAATTGAGCTTAATGGTGAAGAACTTCAACAAATTCTACAAAGTAGAAGCAAAGAAAAGCTCTATGTCAAGATCCTACAATGACAAAAGATCTTCTATTCGAGGACGAAATTGCTACAATTGTGGGAGACCGGTGTCGGGGATATACCCTGACGTAAACGGCGGAAGTATAACCAGCTGGTCTTGGCGAATACTAAATGACCTGCCGGATGGGCGATTCACTTTGGTAACCCGTAAGGCGGGACAAGCGGATGACAAAGCCCAAGGCGAGCGGTTCAACTATGGTGGACGGTTGAGAAAAAAGCGTGAGGAATATTTGTCTTACAAGGAGTTATGACCTGACTTGTATCAATTTGTATTGAAATGGGCTAGTCCTAATCCTAATAGGACTCCACATGTAACCACACAACCGATTGTCAAAACCGGCGGATCTCGAGTGAGGGGTCGAGCGTGCGTCTAGGCGGATGGTAACGAGACAAGGGACACGATGTTTACCCAGTTGGGCCCTCTTGATGGAGGTAAAACCCTCGTCTGCTTGATTGATATTGATATTGTGGATGTTTACAAGTGGATCTACCACGAGATCGAGGAGGCTAAACCCTAGAAGCTAGCCTATGGTATGATTGTGAGGGTTGTTGTGATCGTTGTCCCTACGGGACTAAAACCATCCGGTTTATATAGACACGAGAGGCTAAGGTTACATAGAGTCGGTTACAATGGTGAGGAGATCTACATATCCGTGTCGCCAAGCTTGCCTTCCGCCAGAAAAGTCCCATGGGACAGGGGTGAAGTCTTCAATCTTGTATCTTCATAGTCTTGGAGTCGGTTCGATGATGATAGTCCGGCAAATGATAGTTGGCTGATGATGGTAGTCCGGCTATCCGGACACCCCCTAATCCGGGACTCCCTCGGTAGCCTGAACCGAGGCTTCAATGGCGATAAGTCCGTGATGTATATTGCTTGGCATTGCAAAGTGGGTTCCTCCTCAAATGATAGAAGATTGTGAACACCAGGATGGTGTCAGCTACGCAAAATAAATTCCACATTCCACGTTAGAGAGAATAATATATACACAGGTTCAATCTGCGGCGTTTTCCCAGGTGGCATGGCGTCACACCACTACCAAGTCATTACTCAAATTGTTCTTTTTACTTTACCACCTTAAGCGCATTTAGCGAGCGGTTTCAGTAGTACGTCTTGTGAGAAGCGGAAGATCGTGTTTCCCTTAATCCGAGTTCTCATCAATCACGAGTGGGTAACCAACCGCGTCATTGATGGTGGCGCTTGGAGATGGCGAGTTTTACCAGGCGGTGGGGGCGTGTAGGACTTCGCCCGCCCATATAAGGGATAAGGATTCACCTTCTCACCTCGCCTTCTTCCTCCTTTGCTTATCCGTCTCCGGCTTTTCGAGCTCAGGCGCCCAAGATAGCGCATCTCGTCTCAACCTTCTCCGACCATGTCCGGGCGGGGAGTAAATGGTTGGCCTCCACCGTTAAGGAGAGCAAATCGCCAAGCTACTATGCGGCGCGGATACCTTCCGGCGCCATCAGCGCCCTTGCTTTTGCCGTGAGAAGCATCATCCACAGGCCCCATGAGAGGTTGTCTTTCTTTCCGCTTCCTCAGCATGAACTGGAGCTTTCCACTTCCCCCTTTGTCCAGAAACTCATGTTCTACTGTTTTGGATTTCCATGATCTGGCGGAGAACTTCATCCTCAACATCTCGGCGTTTATCGAATGCGTAATGAGAGGCCTTCCCTCGCATCCAGCCCGCTTGGCTTGTGGCTCAAGACCTTCAATGTCAAGCGAAAGTAGTGAAAGGGCATTCAAGCGGAGTCTGGAGAGGCATGTTTGGCAAGATGCCCGCGTCCTTTGAATTGAAGGGGCCTTGGCTGGAATCAAATCAAGGGGTTGCAATCAGGGTGGTTCTACATCACCGATTGCGTGACCCTAAATGGTAGTGACCCCAGAGTTTAGATCTGGTATCCCCATGCTCACCTCCCAGGAAAGAAAGGGCTTGCTGTGGGGCAATTTAGAAAAAGGTGACGGGACTCCAAGCACTTATCAAGCTGGTGAAAGAAGCTCGGGATGGTTAACGTGGTCCAAGTCATGCTGGTCGCGGATCCTCCCATGCCAAGAGGGCATTCAATCTATGGGAGTTCGATCCGGAACAGCACCGGTAGCTGAACAAGCTCTTGACACAGCGTCTGAAGAGCACACAGAAGGAGTCTGTTCAAAGTAGCAGACCCGCATCCATGCATGTTGAAGATCTTGGTTTCTCTTTCATGGCCTTGGTACTGACAAGGTAAGTGATTCTACCCCCTTCCCAGGACACTCGTTTTCCATAGTTTGACTCTATCTTGGTTTTAATTTCCCTTTTTCCTTTGACAGGACTGGATGAAGAAGGCGGGCAGATTACTGTCCGGCTCCTATGCCAGAAAATCCAGTGGCAGCTCGTCTAAGCGAGGTTGCTGGTTCGGCACCGCATTGCGTGGTTGCGGAAAAAGGCCAAGAAGGAGGCCACGGGTGCTCGAAAGAGTGCCCGTTTTGAGTGTCCGACGACTCCGGGCTGACTCCTCCCGAAAATGAGGAGGAGGAAGAGGACTCTCTCAGGAGGAGGAGAGAGGAAGGAAAGGCTTCCCCAAGCAGGGAGGCGGAGGGTCAAGGGGAAGGACTATTCCCGGACAGCTCTGCGAACATCAACGTTGGCGAGAAGAATAGCCTTCAAGGGCCAGGCCTCGGCGAGTCGTAAGTATCCAGTTCCTGAATGATTTATAATTTCTTTCTCGTCACATAGTGTCATTCTAATGCCGCATACTGCCTGTAGTCCGGCTAGTGATGATCTCCCGCTTCGAAGCGAGGTCGTTCGCTTAAATCGGATGTAGACTCCATCGACCGCCTCCACCCTCGTGCGCCGAAGCCGAGAGGTGGGATCCCCGAAGGACCCATCGAGGCTCGGGCGCCAAAGGCGCCCTCCCGGTTTCTTGCTGGACTCCTAGAGACCCAGCAGTGGTTAGGAGTCGGCGGTGACCCCGTCGAAGGCAAGAGCGTGATGCAGTGGCTTCCGTCCAACGAAGGCCGAGAAATTTCTTGGAGGCCTTTGGGCGCTTCCATCGAGGAAGAACACCGCACTATTATGAGTCACGGTGATTCGAAAATGCAGCCTTCGGTAAAGGCGGCTAACCGAGCTTACTGTAATAGCCTTCTATCGGGGCTTTGAGGTAGAAGTTAAAAATATGCAATGTAATACCGCATAGACAGTAGCACGATGCCGGTTCGGTGTTAGGAAAGAAAAGCGGATGAGGATCTTAAAAAGATATCTGTGAGGTTGCTAAAAAATTATGTCAATATGGGTTGCGGGCTGCAGCTCTGACCTCTGCTGCACTTCTGCGGAGTCGGTGCGTTGAAAGCAGGGAGCTCGGCCCGGTCCGGGCAAGAGCTCGGCGGCGCCGGGAAGCAGCTCAAGACAAAGAAGGTGAGTAACACCACTTTGAATTTGTACCTTCTGAGAAAAGGATTTAGGTTGCGACAAAAAATAACAAGGATAACATAGAGTGCTGCGGGCCCACGAAGCGAGGTGGCGACCAGAAGAGGCCGTGTCATAGCCGAGCTGTCTTGACGGCCTGCCAGACGGGGGAGGCGAGAAAAGAAGAAGGCGCGGGTGAGCGGTGGTTCAGCAAAGCTCCATGCTCTCATGGAAAAGCATGAGAGTTTGGGCGTGACTCAAAAACTTCGGGAGTCCGAGCTTGCCTCGTTCTCTCAAAAGTGCCAAAACCGCCAAGGCCGGGGCCCATAAGTCCCTTGAGGAGGTTGAGTTGATGAAGAAGATAGCGGCCGGGTAAGGCATTTTTTCATACAAAGCAAGCATGTGAATGTAAATTACGTGTACTTACCGGACCGGAGCTCTCCAGGCGTTTGCAGATCTGCCTCGCGGCGTGTACGATGCCGCCGCATTCTACCGAGCGAGGAGGGGAGCTCAGCGGAGAAGGATCTTACTGTCTCGGTATCTTGGGCCGGCCATCCAGTGCCCCTGGCGACCAGCTGGAAGCAGCTGGTGAGAACTTCCTGGGTGGCCGGCGAGGCCATGAGAACCTCATAGTCAAACTGTGGCTGGAGGAGCCATGCAGAGAGCTACGCCGGCCTCGTCTGCGATGGGTGGATCGTGCCCACAGGTGGAGAGTTATCAAAAGCTCACGCCTGTATTGAAGGTACTCGTGGGACCCTTGCCAGCGCAAAAGGTACATTAGGGGCAAGCTGGATCTTGAGCTAATCATTGGCATACCGGTGGGCAAGGAGCATCGTCATGCCGGAATTTACTATAAGGCTGTACGAAGGGTGCCCACAAAGATTGCGGATGAGTTGCCCGGGGATGTAATTTATGAGTGAATTAGCAATGTGTGTTATCACAATGTCTGAAAACTTTGTTCATATGTGCTAAGCTTGTATTTAATTTAAAATATTACCTTTACAATGCAACGTTTATTAAATGAGAGAGTATTGCAAGTAAATGACTTCATTTACCACGAGAGTCTTTGGGGTGTTAGGGATAAACTTGAGCACTCTTGTTCCCATTTTGGGTCCCATCTGAGGCAGCTCAACACAACGAACAAGGCAACCGGACTTATATTGTGAACACTCTCCTTAGCCATAGAATTCTATAATTTTAAATTTAGTGAAGCTAGTATTCGGGAGGGCGAATTAGGGGCTATCACGCCTTCATCGGACATAATCGAACTTCGCTCGAGCGGCGTAGGTCTTTAAGGACCGGGAAGGACCTCTCGAACAGCGACCCGTCTCTCGCCTTATCGTGCCGGTCAGTTTAGCTTTCTCCTTTGAGGCGTTAACCCGGCTCAACAGTGGCGCAATCATGAGTGGTTCTCGGTGCTACTTAGCGATAGAGCGGGCGTGGGTGCTGAACATGGGGCCGGCAATGAACCAACTATTGACCCAAGGCATGATTCGGAGCTGATTCATATAATGCTATAAGTTGAGGTGCAGCACTTGTGAAGTGTATTGGACTTTATCACACCATAAGCGGAGGACACAAGCCCTGGTGTATTTGGCCGTACCAAGATGCGCAGGTGCAACATGTAAATAAATGAACATATATATATATATATATAATAATACAATTATAGGCAAAAGTGCTGCATTTTATTCGAAGATATGCTATCGGTCTTGGAATGATACAAATAGTCACGGAAAGCAAAGGGATTGGGCGGATTAAAGGCGTCTCCCTCGAGGGGTAGGCAGCGGAATGTTGTATTTAACAAATTTAATGCTGCGTGATGGAGAACCACAGGTGTTAAATACGATTTTGTCAACCTTCACTGGCTGTTGCATCATGAGTTGGCAGATTCGCCGCCGGACTGAGTTCTGTATAAAAAGAAAAAAAAAAAAAAAGCGACACACTTGGGGCCCCTGGTGTGGTCGAACCGCACTCTGGAGTGTCGTGGTTGTGCCCTTCCCCTATGCCCATGGTATCTCAGAGGCGTAATTATGTCTGTGAGAGGTTGTCTTGCAATTTTGCGAGGGGCTGGGGTTGGGGCGCATTACTCTGGCGTGCATGGAGCGTGCGGGTGGTCTTGGTTGATATTGCTCGGCAGCGTTTGGTACGTGTCCGGCGTTTAACGGCGGACTAAAATTGCCTTAAAACCTGCATGCCTACTTACTGCGAGCATTGTATGTTCCTCCGTTCGGAGGGCGTTCCGTGTTCCATTGACGTGATGACTCCACGAGGGCTGGCATCTTGAGCTTAAGGTATGCATAATGCGGCACCGCGTTGATTTTACCAAGCAGCGGTTCGTCCAGACCAGGCGTGATAGCGCTCGGAGCGGGACTATGTCGAAGATTAACTCCTCGCCGGAAATTATCCGGGATCCGAAGACCACTTCGGTGTAGCGAGCACATACCAATTGGCCTCGACACCTGGTATGGCGCCTTTGAAGGTCGTCGTTGTAGGTTTAATCCTTGAAGGTCTATGCCCATCTTGTGCTCTGTATCCTAATAAAGCAGGTTCAGGCTCTGCGCCGTCCATCGGGACTCGTGAGGTGAAATCCATCAGCGATTGGGTCTAAAACCAATGCGGCGAATCCGCCATGGCGGATCTGTCGGATGGTCTCTTCGATCGAAAGTGATCGGGCAAGAGGACCATGGGTTGAATTTTGGGCGTGGCTCCATCGCGTATCGTCCCTTAGTGCCTTCCGCTCCCTCTTGGGAATATCGTTGCGTATATCATGTTTACCGTCCGAACTTGAGGGAATCCCTTTTGTCCTCTGTTGTTGGCGGCGGGTCTCTTCCTCGTCATCGCTGTGTAGCCTTGTCACTGTTTTGGTGATTAATTTGCCTGCTTGAATACCCAACAATCTCTATTGGTATGGTTAGCTGACTTTTGGGGTTCCATGTATTTGACAAGCGGTCGAGTATTCGGTCCAAATTGGGCCGGGCCGGAGTGGTTCTTTTGAATGGCTTCTTCCGTTGACGGGTTTGGAGCCTCGGAATCCGGCTTTGACTGCCGTATCCTCATTGCTGTCGCCGTTAATCGGCGTTTGTTTTTTTTAGCGCAACCTGCCATGCGGTCCTTGGTATCCGGGCTGCCAGCGTTTTCTTTGAGGTTATTCTGCGGCGAGCCAGCTATCCTCTCCCGCGAAGCGGGTCATGAGGATGTGAGGGCTGCCATGGATTTCGCTTCTCTGTCCTAGGTGCGGGCCAGCCACTCGTCACGGATGTTATGTTTGAAGGCAGCAGTGCCTCGCATCCGGACGATCGGCGATTTGTTTTTTTGTTAAGAACCGTGTCGAGTTGCACGGCGATTAAATGCAGCTGCTGGATTATGTGGCTTAGGTCATCTGCGTCCGGTGGTGCTTTATCGTGCCCTGAAGTTGTCGAGGAATGCGGCTTCGGTCTTCCAACATCAATTGACTCTGGGTAGGCTATTAAGCCAATGCCGAGCTGGTCCTTTGAGCTTGAGTGGGAGATATTTGATGGCGTGAAGATGGTCGCGCGGGCCATGTGTATATGGAGGAGATAATCCTCAATCCAGACCCGAGGTGCTGTTGTGCCATCGTGGATTCGATATTAGGGTTTGAACCCTTGAGTTTGATGATCCATTACTTCGTCGGTGAAGCATAGTGGGTGTCGGCGCCTCTGTATTGAGCAATATCGCGGCGTAGCTCGAGAGGTGTTATCTGCTGTGTTCGGCCCGGCGGAGTAGTTGTATCCGGTGCGGCGGTATTTATGCGTGGGTGGTAGGGCGTCCACGTGATCCATAGATAGATCTAGATTGCCTTGCCTTGTCCTCAATATATCTTGCAAATCCGGCAGCGTTCCCCGTGGCTTCACCTTTTAAAGCGATGCTAGAATGCGGTTTTGGTGGAGGCTTGCATGCCTCTCTATCCGACCCGCAGGTGGTCGATCTGCCGTATCGTCGCTGGTGATGTTGCCTCCTCTAATCGGGGAGCAACTTGCGTTTAGGTAACTTTTGGAGGGCGTTGAGTTCATACTCTTGACGCGAGGACCTCGGTCCATCAGCCGGCGATGGGTCTTGATCAGCTTGAAGCTGTTGTTGCTTTTCTTTAGGCTGTTTGCTGTGGCCATTAGCCTCGTCTAAAAGCTCTTGTTCGGCGGGATCCTCGAGCCGCACGAATTAATCGTTCGCCGAGCTTGCCTCGTCTCGGAGGAGGTAAGTAATTGTAATCCTCGACCTCTTAAATCGCCGCCCTCTCCACGAGGCTTGCTACTCCTCCTCCTGCGCTGGATCGTCTTTGGAAGGAGTTGTCTTGACACTTCGGGTGTTATTATCTCCTGTGCGGAATCTCCATTCTTGCCGTGGCGAGATTTAACGGCGCCCGGCGTCGGCGCTTGGGCTGTTCTTTAAGGAATCAGCCTCCGCCTTCTTCGCCGTCCCCATCTTTTGGGGTGTCCACCATGTATATGTCGTATGGCGAGGTGGTCTTCCGGTGTCTGTGAAGCCTGGTTCTTAGTAGTCTCGGCATCGTCGTCCATACCGGCGATGTCTTGAATCGTGGTCAGTATGTCGGTTAAATAAATCGGCGGTGGCTACGAAGTGGGTGGTGGGTGGGATCTGAATTTCTTACGTCATCCGCGTCCCAACCGTCCTGGCCATAGTTCGGCCAGGGCTCTCCGGATAGCGAAGATGCTTCAATGAATTCATGATATCGCCGAAGGCGAGTGCTGAAAAGATGTCATGCGGTGAATTCCATGATCGGTGTCGGATTCGTGGCGGAAGCGGGGAGGTTGGTCGGCGAGTCCGGCACCTCGAGTCATAGGCTTTATCTGGGACAAGGTAAGTGTTCAGCTCCATCGCCGTAGAAATTGCAGCTCGGCGGTGTCCAGCCATCCGTCCTCGATTGAGCGATCGGCTCCGGACTATGAGTCGGGCGGATCGAGTCTGACCTCAAGTGCTGTCGGTGGCGAGTTAGGTCGTGCCCATCGTGACAGCCGCAGCTCGGTATGTGCTCAGATCCGTCGAGGATCAATTCCCGGATATCGGCCGTGAAGTTTAAGCTTCAAACCTGACACGGCGGCGTAGCTTCGATCTGCTCCGGATGGCCAGCGAGTTGGCCCTTGATCGAAGCCGCCGAATCTGAAGATCTGTCGGGGAAAGGTCTCACCGAGGACTGCATCGTTGTTGATAGAAGAGGCCATCAAGCCTATCGGTGGCGACAGAAGAACTCTCAATGAAAGCACCAATGTCGGTGTCAAAACCGGCGGATCTCGGGTAGGGGTCCCGAGCGTGCGTCTAGGCGGATAGTAACGGAGACAAGGGACACGATGTTTACCGAGTTGGGCCCTCTTGATGGAGGTAAAACCCTCGTCCTGCTTGATTGATATTGATATTGTGGATGTTTACAAGAGTGGATCTACCACGAGATCAAGGAGGCTAAACCCTAGAAGCTAGCCTATGGTATGATTGTAAGGGTTGTTGTGATCGTTGTCCTCGGACTAAAGCCATCCGGTTTATATAGACACGGAGAGGGCTAGGGTTACATAGAGTCGGTTACAATGGTAGGCGATCTACATATCCGTGTCGCTCAAGCTTGCCTTCCACGAAGAAAGTCCCATCCGGACACGGGGTGAAGTCTTCAATCTTGTATCTTCATAGTCTTGGAGTCCGATCGATGATGATAGTCCGTGAGATGATAGTTCGGTGATGATGGTAGTCGGCTATCCGGACACCCCTAATCAGGACTCCTCACCACCCCTTCTACATATATAAGGAGGGCAGGGCTCCCAAAGAGGGACAAGTTAAGAGGCGAAGCAGAAGCAATAATCTCTAGGGCTAGACACAACTATAGGAGAGCCGACTTACCGGCGACTCTCTCATGAGCATAATGAGACCTAGCCACAAACAGCATGTAGGGATATTACGGATGATGTTTCCCGGGCCGACTGTCTAAATCCTTGTCTTGTGTGTTAATCCGCCTCGCGTCTCTCGATTCGACCAACCCCTTCAAGCTACCGCATGAATCGTTGGCCTCGACTAAGTCCTCACACTAGGACATCTGCGTGACAAATCCACGATAGTTGGCGCCCACCGTGGGAACGCAGCGCTGCAGTGGTGTTGAGTTCTTGGAGGATCTCTCCTAGGTATCGAAAAGTCCACGACCCGCGGATAAAGCAAGAAGCCGGCGTGAAGAGGTCTCGCCATCAACAAGCGGTGAGAAAAGCGAATCGTGATTAAAATTAAAAAGAAATTAGGGTTCTTTGGGGCGCGGCGAAAATCCTTTGGCGATTTGACCGATCGTTTTACATCGTGAAGACCGGTATTAATTTAGAGTTGTGCTGATTCGTTGCGCTGCACAAACAAGGAGTAACCTGTCCGCCCACTAATCGAGTTCCGCCCGTGCTATTGTTTGATTCATGGAAGTTGCAGCTTGGTTGCGGCCTCCAGCGTCAAACCCATCGAAAAGAAAAAAAGTAATCCGCGAGCGATTACATCACGCGTACATGCACAAGCTCCGGAGAACCGGTGTGGGGCAATCTTAGGCAGAGCTGGCAAGCTCGTCGTTAAATCGCTTACAGACTCAAGGCGAAGAAAATTTTGACTGAAAAATTTGAGATCGAGAAGATTGAGATTGCATACACCGCCGCCGCGTCATAAAGGGATCCGTCGAGTCCGACTCTCTTGTTGTGTTTCGCGTGCGACGAGGCAATCTGTCGGTCGTTAAAATCTTCTTTTTTTCCCGCAGCGGAAGTTCAAGACCTATCGATTCGCTGCCATACAACCTTAGCTGGTTAAAGTTTTAAGGCGAAACAACCGACAACTCACCGGGAGATTTGATAGATCACTATTGCTACTACTTGGGTGAAGGCGATGCATTACGTGGTTGCAAGTAATATTACAGTGCTAGCTGTTGTGTCACATGAAGGATGAAGCCATCTGTTTGTCAATTAAAGCTTAAGGAAATAAAGGGCGTTGTAGGCCTTGCCGGAGCATCTGCG
>JAHIAM010012366.1:0-19545 GCA_021605205.1 Aegilops longissima
ATGCCCGTTCTTCCGCGGTGTCTACCCCACCACCCATTTGCTCCGGTGGCGGTGGGATCGGCGTGGGCGGCTCTGCTGCGCGAAGCCTTCTTCTTCGGTGGCATGTCGATGAAGATGATGAAGATGTAGCTCGTGTGAGCGCCGGATCAAGTTCACACAGCCTCGGCCTTCTACTGGCGCCAAAGATGTCGGGAAGCTGATCGGGCCCACGAACACCTATGGGACGGCGGACGAGGCCCTTTCGGTTCGGTGGGGGCGGAGGTCATACGAAGAAGCGGTCGGTGACACACGAGCAGTTTACCCAGCTTGACTCTCGGAGATAATACTCCTCTGCTGCTTGGTTGATTATATTGTGTTCTTGCTAGGAAGAGAGCTACGGACCTAGCATGAGTGTCTCACAGTTTGAATGAACCTGAACCCCCTCTATGTTGTGCATGGGCCTCCTTTTATATGCTCAAGGGGTCATCGGCGGTGTAGCGTGAACCTGCGGGCAAAAGGCGAGTTGCGGTTGGTACGGCTACATGCAGTGTATCCTACCTAACCCTAACGGCGGGGGACAAAGGCATTAAATGCCCGTCTAAGTCGACTAACAGTGTGAAAAAGAACCGTCGGCGTCACCGCTTCGCCACGATGGCGATCTTGTCGACACCGCTTACCACCGCGCCCGCTGGCACCTGACCTCTCTTGCCACTTGCGCTGGAAAGGTCCCATGGCGACACGTTGGTGGATGAGCTGGGCGGAGGAGCGGATTGGAGTGCCTGCGGCAGCGCCTTACCCATGATTGTTGCCTTGTCGCGTCCGGAAGCTTGTCGCTCACGGGCCTTCCCGGCAAGCTCCTCTTCGGGGCCTTGTCTTCTAGGTGCCTTGAGTGGCCTTCCCGGCAAGCTCCTCTTGTCGAAGTCTTGTCTCTTTGACTTAATACTTTGTTCTTGAATGGCTCCAATGGAGCCGCGGAGGACCTTATGGCGGTCACCGAGCAAGCCTTGCCTTGAGGTGCTGCTGCTTGTCCGTGCGAGTTGGGATACTAGGGACCCCTACTCTAGTACCGACAATTTCCCATTAGTCGAGGCATTAGCAGGTTATCGGATCCAAAATCGACCCGATAACAACGGCGTTCCGTTATGGTGGAAGCCGCGTGTCGGTCACCCTTGGCGAAAAGCACTTACGTGGCGGCGATTTATCGTCATGGAAGTGGACACTTCCCGATGATAATTTTGGTAATGTCATGGAACACTTCTCGACTGACAGCCTATGACTATCTTGATTTACGTCATAAATTTGTCATGGATGTACATGCATGACAAAAAACCCGACCTACTGTGACAAACACGTATCATCACAGAAGTGTATTTGTTTTTGTAGTGTGAGCTCACAGTTTCATCAATTTCTTCTTCCATAGACTCCTGCAAAATATTAGTCTCTTCTTGGACAGCGGGGTAGTCCTCAATATATGGTTCAACATAGGCATTAGAAACATAATTATCATAGCAATATTTAAGTATGGCACAATTTTCAGATTTGTAAAGAGTAGCATCATACTTTTCAATCAAAGAAGCAATTTAAATGGCACCCTTAAAGCAACAAATTCTTCAATTTGTTGAACATCATAATAATTATAAACACCCTTAGCATAAGAGATCACGATTCCATTGTCACTAAACTCACATTGATAGGGAAGGTGTTTCTTAGGGTTTCGAGAACAACAAGTAAAATCATACATATAACATAAATTCCAAGCATAGCATTGCAAATGATGAATTTGACCCGGTAAAAGTTTCCATTTTTCAGATATCACGATTGTGCACACATAACAAGCATGCTCATCTAAAGATTTTCCCTCAACTAAGCTAGTTAGGGTTTGACTACGAGCACATAGGATCGAAGATGATCCAAGTAATAAGCTTGGCGTGGTTCTTCAACCATTGGTTCGATGGGTACAACTAATTTTTTGGTATTTTGCGTTTCCTACCCATAACTAAAGATGAAAACAACTAAGAACAACAAATAAAAATTACTTAGTGATAAAGCAAACAAGCACACGAGAATATTCTTACGCTATAACTCCCCATCATCAGCGCGGAAAAGGTCTTGATAACCCACAAGTATGAGGGATCGCAGCAGTTTTCGATAAGTAAAAGTGTCGAACCCGACGAGGCTAAAGGTAGAACAAATATTCCTGAAGTTCTATCGACCACCGATACAACTCTCATGCTTGGCGTTAAGCTTTACCTAGAACAAGTATGAAGCTGGAAGTACTTTCTAGGTGTTTTGGATAGGCTTGCAAAAGTAAAACCGCGAAAATAAGAGTAGGGGCTGTTGTAAGTAAAAAGCAATAAAGTAAATATAGCGAGTGTGGAAAAGTGGTGGTAGGAGTTGCGAAATTGTCCCTTAAGAGTTGACTACTTTACTAGACCGATAGCAAGTTTTATGTGGGAGAGGCCACTTTGCTAGCAGGTCATCCCTTACTTGGAATTCTATGCACTTATGATTGGAACTATTAGCAAGCATCCATAACTACTAACGTTCATTAAGTAAACCCAACCATAGCATTAAGATATATTGGTCCCCCTTTAATCGTATGCATCAATTTCTATCTGTTGGCTTCTATCACCCTTGCCCTCCAATACATAGTCCTATCAACATACAACTAACCCTATGGTGTGATCCATCGCAGCTCATATGATGGGCACCAAGGATAGCAACATAACCACAAGAAAATTAAATCAATCATAGCAATTCATCAACCACCGATGGGACAACAAAAATCTACTCAGGACATCATAGGATGGCAACACATCATTGGATAATAATATGAGCATAAAGCACCATGTTCAAGTAGAGGTACAGGCGGGTTGGGGAGAGTGGACCGCTGTAGATAGAAAGGGGAAGGTGATTGAGATGTTGGTGAAGATGGCGAAGGTGTTGGTGTAGATCATGGTGATGATGGCGATGGCCCTTTGCAGCGTTAGGCGCCACCAGAAGAGAAGGGAGAGGGGCCCCCGTCTTCTTCTTCCTTGACCTCCTCCTAGATGGGAGAAGGGTTTCCCCTCTGGTCCTTGGCCTCCATGGTGTGGGAGGCGAGAGCCCTCAGATTGGATCTATCTCTCTGTTTCTCTCTGTTTCCGCTTTCTCCTCCGATGCCCTTTCACTCTTTCGTATATATATGGAGATCCGTAACTCCGATTGGACTGAAACCTTCGCCATGATTTTTTGCCAAAAATTAGCTTTCTTGCGGCGAAGAAAGGCATCAACGCCTTCTGGGTGGCCCACGAGGTCAGGGTGCATACAGGGGGTAGTGCGGCCTGCCTCGTGCCCACCTCGGACACCGTTTTGCGTTGATCTTTCTCCCAGATTTTCAAAATATTCCAAAAATAAGCTCCGTCCGTTTTTGTCCCGTTTGGACTCCGTTTGATATGGATATTCTGCAAAACCGAAAACAAGCAACAAACAGGAACTGGTACTGGGCACTGGATCAATATGTTAGTCCCAAAAAATAGTATAAAAAGTTGCCAAAACTTATATGAAAGTTGAATAATATTGGCATGGAACAATCAAAAATTATAGATACGACGAAGACGTATCACTCCCTCCTCCCATCCACCTATATATATATGTGGGAGGGGGGCGCCTAGCACATCCAGACAATTGCCTAGCCGTGTGCGGCGCGCCCTCCACCGTTTACACCCCCGGTCATATTTTCACAGTGCTTAGGCGAAGCCTTGCGGAGATCACTTCAAGATCACCATCACCACGCCATCGTGTTGACGGAACTCATCTACTTCCTCGAGGTTTTACTGGATCAAGAAGGCAAGGGACGTCACCGAGTTGAACGTGTGCATAACACGGAGGTGTCGTGCGTTCGGTACTTGATTGGTTGAAGCGCGAAGAAGTTCGACTACATCAACCGTGTTGTGAAAGGCTTCCGCTTACGGTCTATGAGGGTATGTAGACACACTCTCCCCTCTCGTTGCTATGCATCTCCTTGATAGATCTTGGGCATAGGAATTTTTTTGTTTTCATGCAACATTCCCCAACAGTGGCATCATGAGCCAGGTATATGCATAGATGATATGCAGTAGAACACAAAGAAGTTGTGGGCGGTGATGTTCATCTTGCTTACCACCAACGTCTTATTTTGATTCGGCGGCATTGTGGATGAATCAGCCGGACAAACCTTACATGTCACGTACATGAGACCGGTTCCACCGATTGACATGCAACTAGTTTTGCATAAAGGTGGCTGGCGGGTGTCATTTCTCCTACTTTAGTTGAATCAAATTTGGTTGTAGTGGGTCCTTGAAGAAGGTTAAAACAACAAACTTGATAATTCAGCGATGTGGTTTTTAGCCATTAGTAGTAGAACGGTTCTTGCTAGAAACCCATAGCAGCCACGTAAAACTTGCAACAACAAAGTAGGGGCGTCTAATTTGTTTTTGCGAGGTATGTTAATGATGTGATATGGTCAAGGCGTGATGTGATATATGTTGGTGTATGAGATGATCATGTTTTGTAATATCGACAACGGCGGAGAGCCTTATGGTTGTCTCTTTATTGTATGGAATGCAAGCGCCATGTAATTGCTTTATTTTATCGCTATGCATTGCTAATAGTTGTATAAGCAATAGTTGGTGAGGCGACCATGGCACAATGATGGAGATCAATGTATCGAGCCGATGATGATGGAGATCTTTGAGATGCTTTGGAGATGGAGATCAAAAGCGCGAGATGATGATTGCATGTGATTTTATCTTTTATGCATCTTATTTTTCTTAAACGACGGTAGCATTATAAGATGACCCTTCACTAAATTTCAAGATATAAGTGTTCTCCCGAATATGCACCAAATTACGAGTTTATCGTTTGAGACACGATGTGATGATCGGGTGTGATAGACTATCGTTCGAGATACAGCGGGTGTAAGACAATTTTGCACATCACGAATACTTGGGTTAAACTTGGCGAGCCTAGCATATGCGGACATGGTCTCGAACCTTTGGAGACCGAAAGGTCGAACATGAATCATGTAGTAGATATGATCAACATAGAGATGTTCACCATTGATGACTACCCCATCTCACGTGATGATGGGACATGGGTTAGTTGATTTGGATCATGTATCACTTAGATAACGAGGGTTGTTAATTTAAGTGGGATTTCATTAGTAATTTGATTAATTGAAATTAATTTATCATGAACTTAGTCTTAATAGTTTTGCATATCTATGTTGTAGATCAATAGGTGTGATGTAGCTCCTTATTTTAATATGTTCCTAGAAAAACTAAGTTGAAAGATGATAGTAGCTATGATCTGAATTTGAATTCCGTGATCTGAGGATTATCCTCATTACTACGGAAGAATTATGTCCTTGATGCACCGCTAGGTAGCAGACCTATTGCGAGGAGAGCGGTCACGGGCGTTATGAGCGTTTGAGCTCGATATGATGACTACTTAATTGTTTAATCGCTATGCTTTCGGACTTAGGCGGGACTTCAAAAGCGTTACGAACACCCACAGGCATATTGATGTCTACTCATAACCTTCTTCTTGTAGGCGTTGTTCGGCCTCCAAGTGCAGAGGTTTGTAGGATAGTAGCAAATTTCCCTCAAGTGGATGACCTAAGGTTTATCAATCCGTGGGAGGCATAGGATGAAGATGGTCTCTCTCAAACAACCTGCAACCAAATAACAAAGAGTCTCTTGTGTCCCCAACACACCCAATACAATGGTAAATTGTATAGGTGCACTAGTTTCTTGAAGAGATGGTGATACAAGTGCAATATGGATGGTAGATATAGGTTTTGTAATCTGAAAATATAAAAACAGCAAGGTAACTAGTGGTAAAAGTGAGTGTAAACGGTATTGCAATGCTAGGAAACAAGGCCTAGGGTTCATGCTTTCACTAGTACAAGTTCTCTCAACAATAATAACATAATTGGATCATATAACTATCCCTCAACATGCAACAAGAGTCACTCCAAAGTCACTAATAGCGGAGAACAAGCGAAGAGATTATTGTAGAGTCTGAAACCACCTCAAAGTTATTCTTTACGATCGATCTATTCAAGAATTAAGTACTAGAATAAGACCTTAAGACACAAATCAACCAAAACCTAATGTCACCTAGATACTCCAATGTCACCTCAAGTATCCGTGGGTATGATTATCGATATGCATCACACAATCTGATTCATCTATTCAACCAACACAAGGAACTTCAAAGAGTGCCCCAAAGTTTCTAGGAAGTCAATAAAACCTGTGCCAACCCCTATGCATAAGTTCACAATATTCTGAGAATCCATAAGTTGATCACCAAAACATACATCAAGTAGATCACGTGATATCCCATTGTCTCCACAGATAAGCACATGCAAGACATACATCCAGTGTTCTCAAATCCTTAAAGACTCAATCCGATAAGATAACTTCAAAGGAAAACTCAATCCATTACAAGAGAGTAGAGGGGAGAAACATCATAAGGTCCAACTATAATAGCAAAGCTCACGATACATCAAGATCGTACCACCTCAAGAACACGAGAGAGAGATCAAGAACATAGCTCTTGGTACATACCCTCGGCTCAAGGATAAACTACTCCTCCTCGTCATGGAAACTCAGGGATGATGAAGATGGCCACGAAGAGGTATTCCCCCCCTCGGTAGGAGTGCGAGCAGGTCTAGATTGGTTTTAGGTGGCTCTGAGGCTACGGTTGCTGTACCGATCTAGGTTATGTTACGGGGGTTTACATATATAGAGGTTTTAGCGTCAGGAACAAGTCAGGGGGGTCTCCGAGGCGGCCACGAGGTAGGGGGGCACGCCCAGGGGTGTAGGGCGCGCCCCCCACCCTCGTGGGTGCCTCGGGACTCCTCTGGCCCATCTTCGGTGCTCCGTGGGCTTCTTCTGGTCCAAAAATAATCTCCGTCAATTTTCAAGTCAATTGGACACCGTTTGGTTTTCCTTTTCTACGATACTCAAAAACAAGGAAAAACAAAAATTGGCGCTGGGCTCTAGGTTAATAGGTTAGTCCCAAAAATCATATAAAATAGCATATAAATGCATATAAAACATCCTAGATGGATAATATAATAGCATGGAACAATCAAAATTATAGATACGTTGGAGCGTATCAAGCATCTAAGCTTAATTCCTGCTAGTCCTCGAGTAGGTAAATGATAAAAATAAATTTTGATGTGGAATGCTACCTAACATATTTTTCAATGTAATTTTCTCTATTGTGGCATGAATGTTCAGATCCGAAAGTTCAAGACAAAAGTTTAATATTGACATAAAAATAATAATACTTCAAGCATACTAACTAAGCAATTATGTCTTCTCAAAATAACATGGCGAAAAGCTCATCCTACAAAATCATATAGTTTGGTCATGCTCCATTTTCATCACACAAAATGCTCTCATCATGCACAACCCGATGACAAGCCAAACAATTGTTTCATACTTTAGTAATCTCAAACCTTTTCAATCTTCACGCAATACATGAGCATGAGCGATGGATATAGCACTCTGGGTGGAATAGAATAATGTGATGGGGGTTGTGTGGAGAAGACAAAAAAAGAAAGTCTCACATTGACACGGCTAATCAACGGGCTAGGGAGATGCCCATCAATTGATGGCAATGCAAGGAGTAGGTATTGCCATACAGCGGATGCACCGAGCTATAAATGTATGAAAGCTCAATAAAAGAAACTAAGTGGTTGACATCCAACTTGCTTGCTCACAAAGACCTAGGGCATTTGAGCAAGCCCATTGCTGGAATATAAAATTCCCACTAGTATATGAAAGTGATAAAACAAGAGACTCTCTATCATAAAGATCATGGTGCTACTTTGAAGCACAAGTGTGGAAAAAAGGATAGTAGCATTGTCCCTTTTTATTTCTTTTTTTGGGCCTTTCCTTTTTTATTTGGCCTTTCTCTTTTTTCTCTTTTTTTTATTTGGGACAATGCTCTATTAATGATGATCATCACACTTCTATTTATTTACAACTCAATGATTACAACTCGATACTAGAACAAAATATGACTCTATATGAATGCCTCCGTGATGTGTCTTTGGGTGAGGCAATAATTCAAGAGTGACATGTATGATAAATTATGCATGGTGGCGTTGCCACAAATACGATGTCAACTACATGATCATGCAAATCAATATGACAATAATGAAGCGTGTCATAATAAATGAAACGGTGGAAAGTTGCATGGCAATATATCTCGGAATGGCTATGGAAATGCCATAATAGGTAGAGTATGGTGGCTGTTTTGAGGAAGATATAAGGAGGTTTATGTGTGAAAGCGCGTATCATATCAGGGGTTTGGATGCACGGAAGTTTGCACCAACTCTCAAGGTGAGAAAGGGCAATGCACGGTCTGAAGAGGCTAGCAATGATGGAAAGGTGAGAGTCGTATAATCCATGGACTCAACATTAGTCATAAAGAACTCACATACTTATTGCAAAAATCTACAAGTCATCGAAATCAAGCACTTTGCAGCATGCTCCTAGGGGATAGATTGGTAGGAAAAGACCATCACTAGTCCCCGACCGCCACTCATAAGGATGACAATCAAAAGAACACCTCATGTTTCAAATTTGTCACTAGCAGGTTACCATACGTGCATGCTACGGGACTTGCAAACTTCAACACAAGTATTTATCAAATTCACAATTACTCAACTAGCACAACTTTAATATCACCATCTTCATATCTTAAAACAATCATCAAGTATCAAACTTCTCCTAGTATTCAATGCACTTTATATGAAAGTTTTATTATACCCATCTTGGATGCCTATCATATTAGGACTAATTTCATAACCAAAGCAAATTACCATGCTGTTCTAAATACTCTCAAAATAATATAAGTGAAGCATGAGAGTTCATCTATTTCTTCAAAATAAAACCACCGTCGTGCTCTAAAAGGATATAAGTGAAGCATAGAGCAAACAAAACACTACTCCGAAAGATATAAGTGAAGATCAAAAGTAGTCAAATAATTACTGTAACTATGTGAAGACCCTCTAACATTTAAAATTTCAGATCTTGGTATTTTATTCAAAGCAGCAAGCAAAACAAAATAAAATAAAATGATGCTCGGGGCAAAACACATATCATGTGGTGAATAAAATATAGCTCAAGTAAGGTTACCGATGAGCGAATACGAAGAGGGGATGCCATCAGGGCATCCCCAAGCTTAGACTCTTGGTTGTCCTTGAATATTACCTTGGGGTGCCTTGGGCATACCCAAGCTTAAACTCTTTCCACTCCTTATTCCATAGTCCATCGAATCTTTACCCAAAACTTGAAAACTTCACAACACAAAACTGAGCAGAAAACTCCTTTGGTGCAGGGTTTGTCTTCTTCCAGTGGTGTCATGATGACATTCCTTTGGAAGATTCTCAAAACAACTTTGGAACCAGATCTTCTTCATAGGCGGTCCATTCCTGCGGTTAGTACCAATATACAGGCAAACACTTCACCTATACGATTCTTGAACAGCTTATAGTTTGCATCAAGCGATTCATCAATGATAATAGGGTTAGCGCAGGTAAAGCCGGATAAAGGTGGATGGATCACTGAAGGTCCCTTTGCAGCAACCCATGTGGTTTTGGGATCTGCTCGGGCTTCGATAGGAACCATCAACGTTCATTTTCCTCAGAACCCAACACCCTCTTTCCTAGGGTTTGGTTGAGAATACGCTTTTGAGGACGCCATAAGTGTCGATGCCCTTCGGACTTTTATACATCCTGTTTCAAGCAATGTCTTCAACCTAGCATTTTCATAAGCAATGGCGGTGGTATCCTCCATGAGAGGGTTAGTTACCACATTGGTAGTTGAAGACAATGCTGCGATGGCAGCGATTGAACATTGACCACCAGAGCGTAGTGATATCACGCTCAAGATATTTTAGACATGGTGGTTCAAATCCATCTGGCGCGGAACTGATCATTGGTGTGAAGTGACTCATTCTCTTTTGAAGATCTTCATGAGCCGCTCTCAATTTCTCAAGCTCTTGCTTCCTTTGAAGATAATCATGGAGATCCTTTCATGAGTAGTTGAGGCGTTTCATGGCGACTCTCAAGTTCTTGGTACTTAGCATGAAGATTTTTAATGTCTTCAACTAAGGGCGTGAGCGTGTCATTTCAGCGTCAACGAGGTCATCGCTTTTGTCTAACAGTTTTAGAGTATGTTCCATAGCTCTTTGTTGTTCAGTTGCAATTTTAGCAAGTGTTTTATAGCTGGGTTTGGATTCACAATCGAGTCATCTTAACTTGATGTTTGAAAGTAAGCATCCGTGATTTTACTTTGGCACGCGTGCCATGAAGCGATAGGTGGGGCGGGGTCGTCCTTGTCATCGACTTGGTGTTGGTGTAGAAGTCATTGTCTTGATGTTGAAGATGGACTTGGCAACATAGGTTGTGGCTAAAGCCGGACTTACCAGCCTGGTGTGGACTCCTCTTGATTCCACCTCCACTTCCTCGAGCGGACTCCTCCTCTGAATCCATTTCCTTGCCAACAAAAGCACGAGCCTTGCGGATGAGGCTCTTCTTATGCGATGAAGACTTTGATGAAGACTTGGAAAAAGACTTTGAAGATTTCTTCTTTTTCTTGTCATCGAATCATATTCCTTGCTCTTCTTCTTCTTCTTCTTCTCATTGTCCCCTTGTGGACACTTTCGAGATATAGTGTCCGGTTTTCTTGCACTTGTGGCAGGTTCTCTTCTTTTAGTCTTGAGTGGAAGCTTCATCATTTCTTGAGCTGGATCGTGAAGACTTTGAAACCTTTCTTCCTAGTGAACTTGGAACTTCTTCACAAGCATAGCAAGTTCCTTTCCAATGTCTTGGGATCATCGAGAACCGCGGTCAGATTCTTCTTGGATGAGAAACAACTTTTTCCTTCAAAGCGCGGGTTGACCATAGTTTGGACCATAGATATCTCTTTTCTCGGATATTTGGAACTCATGTGTGTTGAGCCTCTCAAGTATATCAGACGGATCAGTGTCTTGAAGTCGGGGCGTTCTTGTATCATGAGGCAAGGGTGTCAAAAGAGCTGTCAAGTGATCTTAGTAGTGTCTTAGCGATTTCATGCTTGGTGACCTCGGTGGCGCCGAGAGCATGAAGCTCATTTATGATGTCGTTGAGGCGATCAAGCGTGAGTTGCACATTTTCATTGTCGTTTCTCTTGAAGCGGTTGAAGAGGTTCACGAAGAACACGATTCTTTGATCTCTCGGGTTGAGGCTTCCGTTGACCTTGGATAGCGGTCCAGGACTAACCCGGCGTTTCGGAGCACTCTGCGGCCATACTATCCTTTGGTCGAGATGACCACGAGATGATGTTCTTTGCGGTGGAGTCGGTTGAATGAACTTCTTGACATCAGCGGGGTGACACCTTCACGGATTTAGGAGCGCCGTTCTTGACGACATACAGTCGACATCAATGGCTTCAAGATGCATCGCATCTTATTCTTCGATAAGGATAGTCGGTTCCATCGAACACGGGGCAAGCAGCGGAGACCTTGATTATCCTGCGATCGACATAGCTAAAACTCGGTGGTTAAACCGAATCACCGCGAACAAAGGGTACCTTGCTACGATACCAATTGAAAGTGCTAGTTATCGACTAGAGGGGGTGAATGGCGATTTTATGAAAGTCTTCAAAACACGGATGTTTGAAGACAAACAGCAGTAGTGACCTAATTGATATGCAGCGGAAGATAACTACAACAAGCAAGCCATAGTCATGTATGCAATAATGTAAAGGGACAAGACTAATAGCAGCTATGTAGTAAGGATCAGGATGGAAGATAGTATGAAGCCAAACAACAATAGAAGTCAAGCGGTGAAGTCAAGCAGGATAAGACATATAAGCAATGACTTCACGAAGACAAACTTAAGGTAAAGGAGGAAGGGATAGAACCGGTCACTAGTTGAAGACACGAGGATTTGTTGGACCAGTTCGATTCTTTGTGACATTTGTACATCTCAGTTAGGGAGGCTGAGATTCAACTCGAGAAGACGCGTCTTCACCTTATTCCCCTTGAGCTAAGGACACACAGTCCTCGCCCAATCACTCTGCTAAGTCTTCAAGTGAACTTCGAACCTTCCACAGAACAGCGTTCACGGCAATCCACAATACTCTTGGATGCTCAAGCAGACGCCTAACCCGGCTGGAGGATTCACGAGTCCTCAAGTGTAATAAGTCTTGAGTCACTGAGATAGGAAAACTTGAGTGATGCCTAACACTCTTTGGCTCTGGGTGTTTTGGGCTTTCCTGCAAGATTTCTCTCTCTCAAAGGCTTGAGGTGGGTTGCTCTCAAGCGACAAGCCGTGCACTAACTCTGAGCACCACCAATTTATGGTGTGAGGGTGGGCTATTTATAGCCACTAGCCTGCAACTTGACCTGTTATGTCGAAATGACCACAGGTCACTAAAGGCCGACACGTGTTCCAGCAGTCGATTTCAAACACTCACGACAACTTTACTTGGGCTACAAGCAAAGCTGACTCATCCACTCTGGATAAGTTTTGCTCTCATTGTCTTAGCTCGAAGACATAGGATTTAGGTTGAGCATCACTTGAGTCATTACGACTATGATCACTTGGACCCACTTAACGATACGGTGGTTCCTCGACTCAACAAAGAAGAAACAACTTGAAGCGACCACGATCTTCGCTCCATAGTCTTCACTCAATGTCTTCTCATGTCATAGTCTTCAATGTGAATATCTTCACATACCACCATTCTCTTCAATGTCTTCATACATTTTAGGGGTCATCTCGGTAGGTAAACCGAATCAATGAGGGACACTACCTGCGTTATCCTGCAATTCTCACAAACGCATTAGTCCCTCAACCACATTTGTCGTCAATACTCCAAAACCAACTAGGGGTGGCACTAGATGAGCTTACAATGATGATTAAATATCTTGTGCTGGCGGATTAGATTCAAGTGGAGGCAACATGTGGTGCACATCGAAAGTACTACTAGTCCAAACTAGATCAAGTTTGGATTAGTAGTATGCACGAACATGCACCACATATTGCACGCTGCTGAACCTAATCCACCTTCATTGACACCTGCTTGTTATGGACATAATGATGTAAACCACATAAGCTGGTATTGTACCAATATTTATGCGATGGCGCATAAATACACTAAAAATGGAAAAAATAAAAGGAATACTAGTAGCGATGGAGAAAACACGCTGCCATTAGTTACATTAGTAGTAGCGTGGGAGTGAACAAGCGCTGCGATTATTAAGTCCTAGCGATTATGGCGTGCGGATCACAGCGTTCTTGCTAAGCTTAATAGATGTAAGCGCCTTATTAATAAGTAAGCGCCTACCAGCGCTACTAGTGAGCACAAAACCAGCGCTCTTTGCTAGGGTTTTCCCTAGTAGTGTCAATACGAACTTCTTAACAGCTAGCGCAAATAGTTTCAATACCTATGTAAATAACATAAAGAATGTAGGGGCATCAAATAAATTAACTAGAACATGTATGTTTTAGAATTCCTCCGAGCTCCGGGCTCGGGCACACAAAAATTATCAATCACCCTACTGTCATAGAATGAATGCAAAACACAAGCGAAAAATAAATGAGCAAACTACTTATCACGAAGTTTGGGCAAACTTCATTGGAGAACTAACAAGAAGAATACATAGACCATGGAAAGGTGCACAGCGTCATAATTAGTAGGCGCGGAGTGCCAGGCTCGGATCTAGGAGACATTTTTTCATGATGACCTTTTGCTCCTCTCCTGCCTTAACCCAAGCAGACGAATAAAAAGAGCCAACCATAAATGCAAAATCAGCTGAACTCTGAACTTTTCTAGAGCTTTTTGAAGCTGAAACATGCTTTGAAGAAGGGCGAGATCAAAGCGGATCGGGAGGCTGAGCAACATACATTGGAGATGCAAGACCACGATACATCAATTAGGAATCCTTTGAACTCTAGGACATTTGTGCTACAAGAACTAAATCTACAATAGTCTTAGACTTTAGGGGTTCCACTCATAGAATAGCTATAAATTGCTAAAATCAATCACCAAGGAAAAAACACCAAAAGGTTAAATGGCTGCTTGAGGAAGAGCCAAAACTATTTTTGGGGTGGCGGACCCAACAACATGTGGGCTGGGTTGTCGGCGCATCGGGAAGGGTGAGAGGAAGCAACCCAATAACTATAGTGGAAATAGAAGGCAGCCAGACGTGGACTGCTGCTCGGCATGAACTTGACCATCCGGATGCCAGGGGCTGGGTAGGGGCGACCTTTGGACATCTTTGGAAGCGATGGCAGGGAGCTTAGAAAAATTAGTGTACATCGACAGCGATGCCTTTCCGCAAGGTGATGTCTTGCTCTCCAGGGATGAGCAGGCGAAGTGTGTGCCTCGAGAGCGCGGTGTCGAACTGCGTCGGGTTGTGTCGCTGAAACGACCCAGTGTGGCGGCCATGAAAGGTATGTGTCGGATGTCTTGGGTAGGGTACCTAGTATCGAACTTGTGCCTGCAGGCGGTTCGGCACCAGCGGCAAGGCTTGCGGGTGACCGCCAAGGTCCTCCGTGGTTCCTTTGGAGCCATTCAAGAACAAAGCATTCAAGCCAAGGAGACAAGGCCCGGCGAAGGCTTGCAGGAGGAAGATAACAAGGCATCTCAAGGAACTTGCCGTGACAGCGCCACTCATCCGGCAAGGCCCGATGGGCGACAAGCTTCGACGCGACAAGACAACGACGCGGCAAGGCACTTGCCGTGACAAACTACCACTCTGTGCCAGCGCTCGGCACATCCACCAGCGTGTGCATACAGGACCTTTCGGTAGCAGCGTGGAAAGGGCACTGTCTTGACCAGCGATCTTGTGAGTGGCGGCGGCTGACAAGATTGCCATCGTGGCAGCGGTGGCGTCCTGACATGATCCCTTTTGCACTATTTGGGCGGCGTGAGCGGGCATTTAATGCCTTTGTCCCCTGCCGTCGGGGTTAGGTATGATACCTTTATGCGGTGGTTGTACCAACATAATTCCTTTTCCATTTTACCCTTGTCTCGTTGCCACACTTCCGGAACCCTTTAGCATATAAAAGGCCCATGCATAGCGTAGAAGGGGTTAATACTCGATCTCGAGGGCTTAGGTCTAGACTTGGGCTTCTTCACTCGGCGACAACTTGCTTGCGTTCTATTGAAGTTCCCTTCTTCCCTTTGCCATTTTCCTTGAGACTAGTGGTCTTGTCGACCATCAACTTGATGTTTTCTTGATTTCTACCTTCGCGATTTAGCATCGCGAAGAGCTCGAAATCTTTTTAGTCATCCCTTGCATACTATAGTTCATCACGAAGTTCTACTAACTTAGTGATGGTGACTGAAAATTCATCAATCACTATCTTATCGGAAGATTAACTCCCACTTGATTCAAGCGATTGAAGTACTCGGACAATCGAGCACATGCTCACTAGTTGAGCGATTCTCCTCCATCTTTTAGCTATAGAACTTGTTGGAGATTTCATATCTCTCAACTCGGTGTTTGCTTGAAATATTAACTTCAATTCTGGAACATCTCCTATGGTCCATGCGTTCAAAACGTCTTTGAAGTCCCGATTCTAAGCCGTTAAGCATGGTGCACTAAACTATCAAGTAGTCATCATATTGGCTGAAAGCGTTCATAACGTGCATCTGCTCATATTGAGCTAATAAGCGTTCATAACGTCGCATACGCTCTGCAATGAGTCTGTCACCTAGCGGTGCATTAAGGACATAATTCTTCTGCGCAGCAATGAGGATAAACCTCAGATCACGGATCCAATCCGCATCATTGCTACTAACATTTTTCAATACAATTTTCTCTAGGAACACATATAAAAACACAGGGAAGCAACAACGCGAGCTATTGATCTACAACATAATCTGCAAAATACTACGGGACTAAGTTCATGATAAATTAAAGTTCAATTAATCATATTACTTAAGAACTCCCACTTAGATAGACATCTCTCTAGTCATCTAAGTGATCACGTGATCAAATCAACTAAACCATGTCCGATCATCACGTGAGATGGAGTAGTTTCAATGGTGAACATCACTATGTTGATCATATCTACTATATGATTCACGCTCGACCTTTGGTCTCCGTGTTCGAGGTCATATCTTATATGCATAGCTCGTCAAGTATAACTTTGAGTATTCGCGTGCGCTAACTGTTTTGCACCGTTGTATTTGAGCGTGAGAGCCTATCACACCCGATCATCGTGGTGTCTCGGCCGCGAAGAACTTTCATAGCGGTGCATACTCGGGGAGAACACTTCTTGATAATTTTGGTGAGAGATCATCTTATAATGCTACCGTCAATCAAAGCAAGATAAGATGCATAAAGGATAAACATCACATGCAATCAATATAAGTGATATGATATGGTCATCATCATCTTGTGCTTGTGATCTCCATCATCAGAGCTTATCATGATCACCATCGTCACCGGTAGCGACACCTTGATCTCCATCGTAGCATCGTTGTCGTCTAGCCAACTATTGCTTCTCGACTATCGCTACTGCTTAGTGATAAAGTAAAAGCAATTACATAGCGTTGCATTTCATACAATAAGCGACAACCATATGGCTCGCCGATTGCCGATAACTTCGGTTACAAAACATGATCATCTCATACAATAAAATATAGCATCACGTCTTGACCATATCACATCACAATGCCCTGCAAAAACAAGTTAGGCGTCCTCTACTTTGTTGTTGCAAGTTTTACGTGGCTGCTACGGGCTAGCAAGAACCGTTCTTACCTACGCATCAAAACCACAACGATACTTCGTCAAATAGACTCGTTTAACCTTCTCAAGGACCGGCGTAGCCACTCAGTTCAACTAAAGTGAGAGAGCAGAGACACCCGCGGTCACCTTTAAACAGCGAGTGCTCACAGCGGTGAAACCAGTCTCGGCGTAAGCGTCTGGCATGTGTCGGTCGGGGCGCTTCATCTCCAATACAGCTGAACCAAAGTATGACATGCTGGTAGGCGTATGACTTTATATGATCCACAACTCACTTGTGTTCTACTCGTGCACATGACATCAGCACGCATAAACCAGGCTCGATACCCTGTTGGGGAGCGTAGTAATTTCAAAAATTTTCCTCGATCCGCAAGACCATGGTGATGGCATAGCAGCGAGAGGGAAGAGTGTCCGTCCACGTTACCCTCGTAGAGCCAGCGGGCGTTATAACAAGCTTGGTTGATGTAGTAATCGTCTCCCGATCCGACCGATCCAAGCACCGAGCGTCGGCACCTCCGAGTTACGCACCGTTCAGCTCGATGGCGATCCCGGACTCCGATCCAGCAAAGTGTCGGGGATGAGTTCAAATCGACCGCGACGGCGTGGTGGCGATGTTGATGCTCCACCGGCGCGGGGCTTAGCCTAAGCTCATGACGATATGACTTCTCCGGCGCGGGCTTCTCCTAAGCTCAGCGGCGATATGACGAAGTGGAATATGGTGGAAGGGGGCACGCTGCGGCTAAGGCAAGATCAAGTAGATCAACTTGTGTGTCATGGGGTGCCCCCACCTTTAATATATAAAGGATGGAGGAGGAGGAGGCCGGCCAAGGCAATAGGTGCGGCCGGTGTGAGTCCTACTAGGACTCCAAGTCCTAGTGGAGTCCACCAAGAGGGAGGAAGGAGAAGGTAGTGGAGGAGAAGGAGGTGGCGGCCCCTTTCCCTAGTCCAATTCGGACTAGAGGGGAGGCGCAGCAACCTCTTTTTCTCTTCCACTAAAGCCCATCAAGGCCCATTACTTCTCCGTAATCCCGTAACTCCGGTACTCCGAAAAATACCGAATCATTGGAACCTTTCCGAACTCGAATATAGTCGTCAATATATCGATCTTTACGTCTCGACCATTTGAGACTCCTCGTCATGTCCCGATCTCATCCGGGACTCGAACTCCTTCGGTACATCAAAACTCATAAACTCATAATATAAGCATCGCCGAAACCTTAGCGTGCGGACCCTACGGGTTCGAGAACTATGTAGACATGACCGAGACACCTCTCGGTCAATAACCAATAAGCGGGACCTGGATGCCCATATTGGTTCCTACATATTCTGAAGATCTTTATCGGTCGGACCGCATAACAACATCGTTGTTCCCTTTGTCATCGGTATGTTACTTGCCGAGATTCGATCGTCGGTATCCAATACCTAGTTCAATCTCGTTCTTGGCAAGTCTCTTTTCTCGTTCCGTAATACATCATCTCACAACTAACACATTTAGTTGCAATGCTTAAGGCTTATGTGATGTGCATTACGAGAAGGGCCAGAGATACCTCTCCGACAATCGGAGTGACAAATCCTAATCTCGAAATATGCCAACCCAACATGTACCTTCGGAGACACACCTGTAATGTACCTTTATAATCACCCATTACGTTGTGACGTTTGGTAGCACCAAAGTGTTCCTCGGGCAAGCGGGAGTTGCATAATCTCATAGTCATAGGAACATGTATAAGTCATGAAGAAAGCACTAGCAACAAACTATCACGATCAGGTGCTATGCTAATGGAATGGGTCATGTCAATCAGATCATTCAACCAATGATGTGATCCGTTAATCAAATAACAACTCCTTGTTCATGGTTAGGAAACATAACCATCTTTGATTAATGAGCTAGTCAAAATAGAGGCATACTAGTGACACTCTGTAGGTTTATGTATTCACACATGTATTATGTTTCCGGTTAATACAATTCTAGCATGAATAATAAACATTTATCATGATATAAGAAATAAATAATAACATTATTATTGCCTCTAGGGCATATTTCCTTCAAGATCGAGTGGTGGATCGGGGCGCTCAAGAACGGCTTACTTGGCAACAGAAATTTGATGCGAGTGAGACGCAGTCGCTGGGCGGGATCTGCTCCTTCTAACATATTTAGAAGTCGAGCATATCCGCTCCTCGCCCGTTCGCCATTGCCACCCACCACTCAGCGGAAGCTTTGGCGCGACTCAGCTGCTCTGGATTACCCTCAACGGCGGGACAAGGTTGGCGAATGGAGGGCCACCATCGAGAATCTCATCGGCTTTGCCTTAGCGGCGTTCATGACAACCAAGCACATCCTTGCGCGCGGTGAGGCGACAAAGGCACGAGCAGTGGCGGCGAGACCTATGGGGTGCAACCACCATGCACTCTCCATCGAAGGCCAAGATCGCCGACTCGCCGGATCCACCTCGGCCGGTGACTCCACCGCCTCGCCGGATCCACGAGCTCGCCGTGATCGAGGCCAAGATTCTTCAAAAGCGGCAACAAGAAGGCCTTCGAACTTCGCATCGGCGCCCGAGAAAGCGGCGTCGGTCCGACCAGCCAGCGCTGGGCCCATTGTCGACATGCTGGCGCCAGAGAACGGTGACTTGCCGTCGCATGAGAGTTGCCCTGCGTTCACTTGTGAGCTGCGGCAAATCCGATGGCCCGACAAGAAAAATTTCAAGCGAGGCGTGCGGAGAAGTATGATGGCGGGGCGCATCCATCGGAGTTCCTCGCATCTACACCATCGTGGTGCAA
>JAHIAM010012367.1:0-17433 GCA_021605205.1 Aegilops longissima
TCCCAACGGTATGTACCGGCCGAATACTGCTCCAAAGCGGAACTATTGCACCTCGTCCGCCTACAACTAAGCAGCCAAAGCTTCCAGCTCCACCACCCCAAGCTCCTGTTCCCCCCCAATAATGGCTTGTGCTTGGGTGGACAAGGGGACCGGTGCTAAGAATGCAACGAACCGAATCAGGTGGCCCTTCCGGTGGCGTGGAAACCCAGCCCGCAACAACCGCCAACCTTATGGTGGTTCGGCCAACCCCGTTGATCTGAGCGAAGCTCAAGACCAACCTGCTCTTTGTGGGGTACACTTCTCGTAAATTCAGTACCGCATCGTTTTATTTGATTCGGGGATCGCATTCATTCATGTGGAAGATTTTGCATTCATGCAATTTAAATGTGAAGACATGAATGCTTCACTAATTGGTAACACCCCCATGGGCCAATGTCAAACCTCCATGATTTTGCGGCGTCCCGTTGAAATCGAAGGGCTGGAATTCCTTGTCTCCCCATCGTCTTTGAAGTCTTTAGCATTGACCTCATTAGGGAATGAATTGGTTAAAGGCGCATCTTTCCATAGTTTGCCCGAAGACCGTCCATCTGCTACACCCTTGGATGAAATAGTCACTTACCAAGCTCATCACGGTGCAAAATGCGAGGCAAGGCTCTATGCATTGAATGCATTGAGCGCGCACCCTCGAGGGTATTGAAAACATTCACTGTTCGCGACTTCCGGCGTTTTTCTGAAGAACTTCAGGATTCCCCCTGCTAGAGCTTCGAATTGTCATCGACTTGAAACCGAGGCACCACTCCTATAGCCAGCGACCCTACAAGATGCCGCCGCATGAACTCCTTGAGCTAAAGGAGGAAATCGACAAATCTCTTCAAAGTGGTTTCATTAGCCCAATTGCTCTCCTTGGGAGCACCTTCTCTCTTTGTCAAGAAGAAGGATGGGACAAACCGATTGGTCCAAGACTACCGTCCTATAAATCAAGCTACCATTGAATAAGTATCCTCTTCCTCGGATCAATGATCTTTATGATCAAGGGCTGGTTTCGGTGTTCTCGAAACTTCGACTTGAGGTTGGGTTACCACCAGATCCGTGTTGAGGAGGATATCCCCAAGACCGCATTTGTGACTCGTTATGGTTCATACAGTACACCGTCATGTCTTCGGCAACCAATGCTCCACCACCTTCTCTCTTTGATGAACTATATATTCATGGATTACCTCGACAAGTTAGTGCGTGGTTTATCGGATGATATCTGATCTTTTCAAGAATGAAGAAGAACATCTTGAACATCTTAGTCTTGTCTTTGGAAAAGCTACGAGGCATCAACTCTATGCCAAGTTCTCCAAATGTGAATTACGGCTTCCGAAGTAACCTATCTTGGGCATGTCATTTCTAAGGATGGTATTGCCGTCAACCCAAAAGAGTTCAGGCTATTCTCGATTGGACTCCTCCGAAGAGCGTTAAGCAAGTCGAAGTTTTTCGGTCTCTTGACTATTGCCGTCGATTAAATGAGAACTTCTCCAAGATTGCCAACCTCGACTAACTTTGTTGCATAAGGCGTCAAATTCCAATGGAAAAATGTCGGGAAAGTTTCCGGGCACTCAAAGACAAGTTGACTTCTGCCCGATGCTAGCTCCTCCACGATACTAAGAAGGACTTCGTCATTTTTCGGCCTTCGTCAAGGTTGGCGGTGTCCTAATGCAAGGCGCAAAGTGGTTGCTTATGCCTCTCGACAATTCGCCCTCACGAAGAAACTACCCGGTTCCGACCTCGAACTTCTGCTGTCATTCATGCGCTAAGCGATGGCGACATTACCTTCCGTGTCGTTGGAGATCTTCACCGACCACCAAAGTCGAAGTATCTTTACTCAGCCAGACCGAACCTCCGTCGGCAGAGATGGATGGAAGCTGGCGAACTTTGATTTGGGTATTTCCTATTCGCCGAGCAAGGCTAATGTAATGGGCGATGCCTTGAGCCCAAATCTTCTGCAACCACCTTGAGGTTCACAAAGTTCAGCCCTCACTTGTTGAAGAATTGAAATGAACCTCCATATTGTTCCTCGGGCACTCGCTCCCCTCCTCCGGGAGTTCCATAAATGAATCTCCGTGTTGTTCCCAGGGGTTCCCTCTATACCGGCTGTTGAATCCGATCTCGTGGGCACCATAAAGACAATGCAGGATTTGACTAAGTCTACAAGATTAAACAAGACCTCAAAGAGAAATCCCTCATTCCACTATTCGATGATGGCGCCTTGTCTTCAAAGGCCGCCTAGTGGTGCCGTGTAAGAAGGAAAACCTGAATATGACTTGAGAAGGTTATGAAAGAAGCTCATGATCGCCTCTATGTATCCATCCGGTAGTACAAAGATGTATCAAGACATTAACGGAGATTACGGTGGTCTAATATGAAGCGGGACATTGCTTGCTATGTTCTTTGAGTGTGGCGTTTGCCGTCGTATCAAAGCGAGAACATCAAAGGCCTCTTTGGAACTCGCAACCTATTCTATTCCGGAATGGAAATGGGACCATGTTGAAATGGACTTATCCTTGGATTTCCCAAATGCAGAAAGGTAATGATGCTATTCTTGTCGTCATTGACCGGCTTTCTAAAGTTGCTCATTTTACGGCGGTCAAAAGCGATCCGCTAGTCAGCTTGCAACTCTCTATTGAAATTGTTTCACTTCACGGTATTCCATTGGTTTCGATTCGGACCGTGGCAGCTTATTCACTTCAAGATTCGGGCAAGTTTTCCAAAAGCTATGGGACTCATTTATCTTTCGATCTGCGTTTCATCCGATCTCAAGGCAAGTTGAGCGTGTCAACCAAATTCTCGAAGACATGCTTGAGCTTTGTCTTTCCTTGAAGAAATGGGAGGAATCTCTCCCGTATTGAGTTCTCTTATAATAATAGCTATCAAGCTATGAAAGGCCCCCCTTGAGTGTTATATGGAAATGGAACCCCTCGAACTGGTGGCGGGGAGCGTCCCTCTTGGTCGGATATTATCCAACATGCGAACAAGCCCAGGCCAACCCAGCCAGCCGGCCCTCCCCTCTCTATCCCCGAACCTAATCCCTTCCCCACGCCCCCCACTCCCCCTCACTCCTCCCCTCCCGATCCAGATCGGATCGGGGCCAAACCCGCCTCCTTTCCGTCCCAGGCCTCCCTCCCCGCCCGAGCCCCCTCGCCCCTCTCCCCTGCGCCCCCCCGCCCGCCCGGATCGACCCCCCCGTTGCCCAGGGCTCCCCCGCCCGAGGTGGTCCCCGACCCCCCCCGGGATCCGGGGCAGGACGGCCCCCCCCCTCCTCCTCCTCACGGTTGCCAAGCCCCCGGCGCTCTTCTAGACCGCCCCCCGTGGCTCCGTCCTCCCTCCTCTCCCCCTCGTCCCCCCTCCCGTCCGCCCCCGCGCCTCCCCTCGGCTCCGGCCCCCCGCCGGCAAGTGCGCCGCCCGACCCCTCCCGCCCCCTTCCGTGTCGCCCTGTTCCCCACTCGCCCGTGCTCCCGGGACTCCATGGGGCCTTCCCCCTCCCGTCGTGGCCCTGCCTCCGCCACCCGAAACCGCCCCCGCCCCCGTCCCCACGCCCGTGACGCCCTTCCTCTCGGCGGGCATTCCGCCCCCTCCCCTTCCTCCCTGCCTCAAACGCCGGGCCCCTTCTAGCCCCCAACCTTGAGCCCCCCCAAACCGCCCGGGGTCTCGTCGAACCCGAACCTCCAGGCCCCCCCCCCGCCTTGGTGAAGATCCCCCATCGCTTCCCCACGATCTTGCGAGGCCCACTTTGCCCGCCCTTGGCTTGGCCCCCCAAGGGCCTATAATGAAGGCCCCCCCCATAAGGATTTATGAAAATTAAAATTAATTAATAAAATAATAATGAATAAAAAATGAATTTTAATTAATTAATTAATTAATTAATTAAGTAAATAATTAATTTAATTAATCCTAATTAATTTAACCTAATTAACTATTTTAATTAAACTAAACTAGGTTAATTAGTTAGATGTAATGAGCGGGCCCACATGTGGAGGTTGACCCAAGTCAACCTGTTGACTTTAACGTCGGCATGACCTCATCTTGGCGTCATAATTTTTTTTCAATTAATTAATTAATTAATTAAATTCCAGAAATTAAAAAATCTTTTAAAATCATATCTTTTAATCCGTAACTTTCGGTTAAAATATTTTCAACATGAAAGTTGCTCGGACGGAGGCGAATCCGGATCCGGGTCCGTTCGTCCATCACACCCCTAACCTATCGAACCTGCAACTTTCCCCTCCGGCTCCTCTGCTGAAAACCACGAAACAAGGGAATACTTTCCGGGATGTTTCCCCCCCGGTACCCCCTCATACCCGTTAAGAACGCCTAGCATCGCTTCTTGACATGTCATGCATCGATATGCATCTGTTTACTTGGTATTATTGTTTCTTCCCCTCTTCTCTCCGGTTAGACTTCGAGACCGGGCGCTCTTTGGCGTTCGACTACGGTGTTGGGCCCCTCTCTCTTGCCGGAAGCAACAGGAAAGCCCCCCCTTGATCACCGGATACGCCTACTCTTCTCTATCTGCTTGGCATTAGAGGTTAGCATATTCTTCTTTCGATTACTCCTATCTTTTGCATGCTTTTCCTTGTTACTTAACATTTTACCTTACAAATCCTATATGCTTAGTATAGGATGCTAGTACTTTCATCTGTGGCCCTACATTCTTGTCCTGCGCGTGCTATACTATGGGCCGTGATCACTTGGGAGGTGATCACGGGTATATTATATTATACATGATACATGTGGAGACTAAAATGGGTGGTGATGGAGCACCAGGTGGATCTTTGAGGCGGGGCGGCGGGGCAGGTTGAGACCGCCTAGGAGGGAGCCTGGACAGTTGGGCGTTCGCGGTTACTTAACCTTGGGTCTTGGTATTTGATCTGGGTTGGCTCAGCTTTCGCACTAACCATCTCCGGGGGAGTAGTTATGGGTATCCCGGCGTGGTATCGGCGGCACTTGGTGGTCGGCGGGGCCGGCCGGCCGGTTGGTTTGGGCGCCACTAGGCTGGATGCTTCCGGCCCGCCCAACGTCGAGGTGTGCTTTCGGGCGATGGGCCCGGAACCCTGGCGCAAGGTTTTAACCGGTTGGGCCTCTTGTTGTGCCTAGGTGGGGCTCGGCGTGTTGATCTTCAGCGGCGGGCATGACCGGAAAGTGTCCGGCCAAATGGGATCAAGCGTCTTTGGGTAAGATGGTGCACCCTTGGGGTTAATCTATTGGGATGGCCGTGATCTTGATTGAGGGGCGACTTGGGTTGTACCTTGAGCTTATGACAACTGAAGCCGGATCTTGATAAAACACACCCTTCCAAGTGCGGATACAACGGGGTCGCTCTCTCCGAGGATATGAGGAGGGATGCTTTTGGTGAGATTAACCCTTGATTGCCCTCTTCTTGTTGCAAGGAGGTGTCGAAGCGTAGTCTTCGAAATCTATCCCCTCTTATTACGGCATTTGCGATTCGGTCCTTGAATGGCCCTTTACAATATATCCATGCATATGGTGTGGCTCCTTGCTTGGAGTACTTTGGATGAGTACTCACGGTTGCCTTGTTTCCCCCTTTCCCCTATCTAACTCGATTCGCAGCCGGACTTTGGAGCCAGGGGCGGCCCCGTCGATGGCGACTACTACTGGAGGTGCCTACTACTACGTGCAGCCGGCGACCGGAGTAGGCTAGGAGGATCGAGGCGAGGCCCTCCTCTTCGTCATCGGTTTGTGCTAGCCATCTTAGGCAACTTGTTTCATATCGTACTCGAATATTGTTGCTTCATTGACTAATCTTGATTGAGCACTTGTATTGAGCCCTCGGGGCCCGGCTTGTATTATGATGCTTGTATGACTTATTTTATTTGTAGAGTTGTGTTGTGATATCTTCCGTGAGTCCTGATCTTGATCGTACACATTTGCGTGCATGATTAGTGTCTGATTAAATTCGGAAGGCGTCAAAGTATCGAGCCCATTGCTTTGTGAATCCCCTTCCACTCCTTGGCGAAATGAGTCTGACATTGCAAAAACTTTTACTAACGGTTTTATTGCCTTACGGGCCCGTCGCCATCGAATTGGTACTAGGATCTTTTACTCCTTGACCTTTTCGGGACTCTGAACTCTCTTCTACTCGGGTTAAGCGATTTTACTAACTAACACTAGGATCCCGAGACCAATTCACCCCAAAAGTTGGATAAAGCCATAGTTGCTTCTTGGAATTGTATTTTGATCAATTTCCACACTATCATTGACTCCTTTGAAGCGTCTTTGTTTTAGGATGGAACCCCGAGGAATTAAATGCGCCCGGGCGGCCATTGGTGCCTCGGGATCACTGCGGTTGCTAGCGAGATGATGACCTTCGGGTTATCGGCTGGCACCCAAGTACCGTCTATGAAATCCGGGACTATAACCGAGGGAAGCGATGCCATGTCCCCTCTACTCTCGGGTATGAGTCCACCTTTCTTTGCACTCCGCACATGGTGTTTGGAGTGACTATTGATATGGCAGTCCCGATGCTGCTTATCTTTGCTGGCCGTCTTCGTGGATATAGAGTTGGACACCTCCCCTTGGGGCACATTGCTGCTCGGTCGATGTTGGTGAGGAGGTTACTCCTGCTGCCTACTCCGCACGAGAGCCCCTACCACGAACTTTGTTACGCATCGCGTCCTGGATCGAACTAACGAGCTCCGCCACGAGTTGTACATCACCCGTCGGCACCTTTACCGTGCTCCGGCTTTGATCTGCTTTGTCCAGGAGAAACGCCGGCGTTCTGCGATCTACCCGCCGGACCGTGATGCCCCGGGGTGTCGGTTGGCGGGGTGGAAGCTACTCTCCGCCTTGGCCTCTTCGCCACAGGCGTCGGATTCGCACCGAGTATCCCGGCCCCGGTCACCGTGGAGGACTATCATTGCCCTTTACCGACTTTCGGGCTCGGCTACCTCCAGCGATACGTGGGGTGATGTGAACTTGCTTGTTGTGTTAGATGCATTCCCATGACCTGCGTGCCGCCTATGATGTCTTAGTCTATTTTGAACTCTATGTATCGAACTCTATGCAGATCCCTTTTGTAAGATATCGCTACTATGTAGTTCCTATCGTCTTGCTTTCATTATGCATGTTTCATCATGAATGATTCCTTTCTTTTGCTTAATTTCTCAAATCTTGAACTACCCTGTTATATAATAGCGGGATGGTTAGAGCCAGTGATGGGTTCGTGGTGGCAACTTCCCCACCCTTTGAATACATGGCTGGTATGATCCAACAGCTTGAGATGAATCGCCAGTTCATGGAAAACATGATGGCTCAGTTTCCTCGCCCCAATATGAACCACCCGCCCCAATAGGCCCACCCAAGCAACAACTCTGCAGGTTTCATCCTTTGAACCCGGCGTGTGCAGCTCAACTCAACCATTTGGATCGATGGGGCTCCGTGACATCACCTATGAGATGGAGTCTGCGATGTAGCCCATTATTACTTTTTGCTTCCTTCTTCTGAAGGGACCCCAGCTCAATGGTGGGACAGCCACGGGTACTCTGCATTGGAACCTCATCACGGCCAGACTTCCAAGCCTTTCCGTGCCCTTCATCCCTCAAGGGTCATGGACGGAAGGCGTGAATTCATAACCTCACCCAAAACAAAATGTTGAAGCTTATCGGCGAGTTCTGGACTTGTCTCGCTATCTTTGAAAATATTACGGCGATGCCTTGGAACGGAGAAGTTCGTGGCGGCCTTCAAGGGACATCAAGCTCGCCACTTGGGCCGACTTTGCTGATTTGCCACCTTGGTGAACAAAGCTATCAATGTCGGCCAGTTGCGGGAATACGAGAGCTCTAACGGCGCGGTGACACGGGCTCATCGGGCCCGTCCTGCAGCGCAAGATATGGAATTCCCAACGGTATGTACCCCGAATACCTGCTCCAAAGCAGAACTATCTGCACCTTCGCCTACAACTAAGCAGCCAAAGCTTCCGGCTCCACCACCCCAAGCTCTGTTCCCCCCAATAATGGCTTGCCTTTGTGGACAACAGGGCACCGTGCTAGAAAAGCAAGGGCCAGAATCGGTGGCCCTTCCGGCGGTGGCGGTGAAACACCCGCCCGCAACAACAACGCCAAACCTTATTGGTGGCCGGCCAACCCGTTGATCTGAGCGAAGCTCAAAGACCAACCCTTTCTTGTGATGGGTACACTTCTCGTAAATTCAGTACCCCATCCGTTTTATTTGATCTGAGGCATCGCATTCATTCATGTCGAAAGATTTTGCATGCTTGCGGACATTAAATGTGAAGACATGAATGCTTCACTAATAGTACACACCCCATGGGCCAATGTAAACCTCCATGATTTGCGGCGTCCCGTTGAAATCGGAAAATTTGGAATTCCTTTCTCCCATCGTCTGAAGTCTTGTAGCATTGACCTCATTTGGGAATGAATTGGTTAAAAGCCATCGCTTCCATAGTTTCCCACGAAGCCGTCCATCTGCTACACCCTTGGAATGAAATAGTCACCTTAAAGCTCATCGGTGCAAAATGCGAGGCAAGGCTCTATGCATTGAATGCTTTGAGCCTTGCACCACTGGAAGGTATTGAAAACATTCCTGTGTTCGCGACTTCCAGGCTTTTTGAAGAACTTCGATTCCCCCCTAGAGCTTCGAATTCGTCATCGACAAACCGGCCAACCACCCTCCTATGGCGACCCTACAAGATGCCGCCGCGAACTCCTTGAGCTCAAGGAGGAAATCGACAAATCTCTTAAAGGGTTTCATTCGCCCAAGTTGCTCCCTTGGGGGCACCTTCCTCTTTGTCAAGAAGAAGGATGGGACAAACCGATTGGTCCAAGACTACCGTCCTATAAATCAAGCTACCATTGAAATAAGTATCCTCTTCCTCGGATCAATGATCTTTATGATCAAGCTGGCTGGTTTCGGTGTTCTCGAAACTTCGACTTGAGGTTGGGTTACCACCAGGATCCGTGTTCGGGAGGATATCCCCAAGAACCGCATTTGTGACTCGTTATGGTTCATACGAGTACACCTCATGTCTTCGGCGACCAATGCTCCACCACCTTCTCTCCGGATGAACTATATATTCATGGATTACCTCGGCAAGTTTTGGTTTATCTGGATGATATCTGATCTTTTCCAAGAATGAAGAAGAACATCTTGAACATCTTAGTCTTGTCTTTGGAAAAAGCTACGAGAGCATCAACTCTATGCCAAGTTCTCCAAATGTGAATTGGCTTCCGAAGTAACCTATCTTGGGCATGTCATTTCTAAGGATGGTATTGCCGTCAACCTGAGCAGTTCAGGCTATTCTCGATTGGACTCCTCGAAGAGCGTTAAGCAAGTCGGAAGTTTTCTCGGTCTACTTGACTATTCCGTCGATTAGTGAGAACTTCTCCAAATTGCCGAGCCTCGACCTTTTTGTTGCATAAGGCGTCAAATTCCAATGGGCGAGATAAGTGTGGGAAAGTTTCCGAGCACTCAAAGACAAGTTGACTTCTGCCCGATGCTAGCTCCTCCGATACTAAGAAGGACTTCGTTATTTCTTGCGGCTTTCGTCAAATTAGGCGGTGTCCTAATGCAAGGCGCAAAGTGGTTGCTTATGCCTCTCGACAATTCGCCCTCACGAAGAGAACTACCCAGTTCCGACCTCGAGCTTCTTCTTTGTCATTCATCGCTGGATGGCGACATTACCTTTCGTGTCGTTCGAGATCTTCACCGACCACCAAAGTCTGAAATTCTTTTACTCAGCCAGACCTGAACCTCCGTCCGAGAGATGGATGGAGGCATTTGGAACTTTGATTTGGGTATTTCCTATCATGAGCAAGGCTAATGTAATGGCTGATGCCTTGAGGCAAATCTTCTTGCAACCACCTTGAGTTCACCAAAGTTCAGCCTCACTTGTTGAAGAATTGAATGAACCTCCATATTGTTCCTCAATTTTCCTCCCCTCCTCCGGAGTTGCAAAGATGAATCTCGTGTTGTTCCCCGAGGGTTCCCTCTATACCCTGGCTGTTGAATCGATCTCGTGGGCACCATAAAGACAATCAGGGATTTGACTCTGGGGTCTACAAGATTAAACAAGACCTCGAAGGAAATCCCTCATTCTTCCTTATTCTTTGATGATGGGCCTTGTACTTCAAAGGCCGCCTAGTGGTGCCGATGTAAGAAGGAAAACCTGAATATGACTCGAAGGTTATGAAAGAAGCTCATACGCCTCTATGTATCCATCCTGGTAGTACAAAGATGTATCAAGACATTAACGAGAGATTACGGTGGTCTAATATGAAGCAGGACATTGCTTGCTATGTTCTTTGAATGTGGCGTTTGCCGTCGTATCAAAGCGAACATCAAAGGCCTCTTTGGAACTCCCAACCTATCTCTATTCCGAATGGAAATGGGACCATGTTGAAATGGACTTTCCTTTGGATTTCCCAAATCGCAGAAAGGTAATGATGCTATTCTTGTCGTCATTGACCGGCTTTCTAAAGTTGCTCATTTTACGGCGGTGAAAAGCGATCCTTTAGTCAACGCCACTCTCTATATGTCAAATTGTTTCACTTCACGGTATTCCATTGGTTATCAGTTGGACCGTGGCAGCTTATTCACTTCAAGATTGGGCAAGTTTTCAAGAAGCTATGGGTACTCATTTATCTTTCGATCTTTGCGTTTCATCCCGGATTCACAAGGCAAGTTGAGCGTGTCAACCAAATTCTGAAGACATGCTTGAGCTTGTGTTTTCCCGGAAGAAATGGGAGGAATCTCTCCGTATCTGGTTCTCTTATAATAATAGCTATCAAGCTAGTCGAAGGTGGCCCCCTTGAAGTGTTATATGGGCGAAAGTGCCGAACCCCTACGGCGGTGAAGCGGGGAACGTCCACTCTTGGTCGGATATTATCAACATGCCGAAGAACAAGTCCCATTATTGGCGAGAATCTCAAAGGCCTTTCCGATCCCGTCAAAAGAGTAATTGACCGTCATCACAAAGACATGGTCTATCAACTTTGGCGAAAAGGCCTATCTTCGCGTTACACCAATGAAGGGTGCTCACCGCTTGGGGATCAAGGTAAGCTAGCTCCTCGCTATATTGGCCCATTCACTATTACGGAAAAGGCGTGGAAAAGTGGCATATCAAGCTGGAGCTCCGTCAAACCTCTCTCAGGTTCACGATGTGTTCCCGTGTCACAACTCCGGCTTGCTTCAAGGACCCAATCCGGCGTGGACCATGAAGTGCTTTCGGTACAACGGGACCTCTCCTATAAAGAGCATCCGGTCCGCATTCTCGACCAAAGCTGAGCGCGCTTTGCGTCGGAAGGCGATCAAGTTCCTCAAAGTCCGATGGTGAATCACTCCGAAGGCAAAGCCACCTAGGAGCGAGGATCGTCTTGAGATGAATACCCAGGCTTTCCTTCTACCTCCTAAATCTGGGGAGATTTCTTGTAATGGAGGAGATTTGTAACACCGGATAATTAAGCTCGATAATCCCTGCTAATGATGCCCGTCCGTGATTAAACTCACGTTGATTCAAACCGGTTCAAATCAAATTTAAAACTTAGGCAAACAATAAAAGTTTTCAAAATGAAAACTAAAATGTTGGGGTTGTCAAATATTACAAATATTACAAAGTGGCCTTCCCCCCTCCCACCAAAAAGGGCGCCCTCGCCCTCACCTTGAACCCCCCGGCCTCCCGTCGCCGCCCGGCGGCCGCCGATACTGCGGCCCAATGTCCCTCCCCCCGCCCTCCTTGTACTCGGCCGGGCCCCTTCAGCCCGCCCCATGAGGCCCCCCACCCCAGAAACGCCCTCGCCGGCTCCTCTCGAGCCACCGACCTCCCGGCCCCCCCTCCTAGCGTCGTGGAGAGGGGGGCCCCAATGCCGGCCGTCCCCACAGACGTCTTGAAAGCAGGCGCCACTGCGCCCCGCCAAACAGCCCCTGGGGCCCTTGGAAGGCCCCACCCCCATAAGCGATTTATGAAAATTAAAATTAATTAATAAAATAAAATGAATTAATTTATTAATTTATTAGTTAATTAATTAAGTAAATAATTAATTTAATTAATCCGATTAATTTAACCTAATTAACTATTTTAATTAAACTAAACTAAGGTTAATTAGTTAGCAGTTAATGACGGGTCCCACATGGGGTTGACCTAGTCAACCCTGTTACTTGGCGTCGGATGACCTCATCTTGGGTCATAATTCCATTTTTTCGAATTAATTAATTAATTAAATTCGGAAATTAATAAAATCTTTTAAAAATCATATCTTTTAATCCGTAACTTTGGTTAAAATATTTTCAACATGAAAGTTGCTCGGAGCAGCGAGGCGAATCCGGATCCGCGGTCCGTTTCCCATCACCACCCTAACCTATCGACCTGCAACTTTCCCCCTCCGGCTCCCTTTGAAAACCAAAACAAGGAATACTTTCCGGATGTTTTAACCATTACCCCCTCATACCACGTTAGGCACGCCTAACATCGGCTTCTTGACATGTCATGCATCGATATGCATTTTTACTTGGTATTCATAGTTTCTTCCCCTCTTCTCCCGGTAGACCCTGAGACCCTGTGCCTTTGGCCGGGTTCGACTACGGTGTTGGGACCCCTCTCTCTTGCGGAGCAACCAGGCAAGCCCCCCCTTGATCACCGGATATCCTACTCTTCTCTATCCTGCGGCATTAAGTAGTGTAGCATATTCTTGCTTTCGGTTACTCCTATCTTTCTTTATACCTTTCCTTATTATTTGTTACCTTACGCAATCCTATATGCGCATTAGGATGCTGTACATTCATCTGTGGCCCTACATTCTTGTCCATCTGCGTGCTATACTATCGGGCCGTGATCACTCGGGGGTGATCACGGTATATCTTATATTATACAATACATGTGGAGACTAAAATGAATTCGGTATGGAGCACCAAAGTGGATCTTTGGGGCGGGGGGCAGGTTGAGACCGCCTAGGAGAGAAATGGGCCTTTGGCCCTGTTGGCGTTCCGGTTATTAACCGCAGCCGAGGTCTTGGTATTTGATCTGGGTTGGTCTGACTTACTGCACTAACCATCTCCCGGGAGGTAGTTATGGGTATCCCGTCGTGGTATCGGCGAAGCCTTGAAGGGCGTCGACCTTGAATGGCCGGTGGGTGGGCGGCCACTGGGTGGATGGCTTCCGGGCCCACATAACTCTGGGTGTGCTTTAAAGGGATGGGCCCCTACCCCAAAATTTGAACCCGGGTGTTGGCCTCTCTGTTGTGCCTAGGTGGGGTTGTGGCGGTTGATCTTCCTTGGCGGGCATGACCGGAAAGTGTGTCCGGCCAAATGGGATCAAGCGTCTTTGGGTAAGATGGTGCACCCCTGCGGGGAAGTTAATCTATTCGGAAGCCGTGATCTTGATAACAGGCGACTTGATTGTACCTTGGCTTATGACAACTAGAAAGGGATCTTGATAAAACACACCCTTCCAAGTGCGGATACAACCGGTGGTGCTCTCTCCAGGGATATGAGGGGGATGGCGGGTAGGATTATTGCTATGTGATGTTACTTGGAGGACTTGTTGCCCTCTTCTACTTTGCAAGGCGGGTGTCTAAACGTAGTCTTGATAAGACTAGCTATCCCCCTCTTAATTACCAACTGCGGTTAGGTCCTTGATATGGCCCTTTACACAATATCCATGCATATGGTGTAGCTCCTTGCGAAATTTTTGGATGAGTACTCACGGTTTTGTTTCCCCCTTTCCCCTATCTTTTCGTTGCTCCAACCAGACTTTGGAGCCGGAACTGGCAACCGTCGATGGCGACTACTACCTGGAGGTGCCCTACTCGTTGCAGCCGGAGGGCGACCGGGGTAACTGGAGGATCGAGGCGGGAGGCCTGCTCCTCTTTCGTCAATCCCGGTTTGTGCTAGCAATCTTATGGCAACTTGTTTAACATATGCGTACTCAGATATTGTTGCTTCCTTGACTTCGTCTATGATCGAGCACTTGTATTGCCCTAAAGGCCCCGGCTTTATTATGATGCTTGTATGACTTATTTTATTTGTAGAGTTGTGTTCGATATCTTCCGTGGTCCCGATCTTGATCGTACACATTTGCGTGCATGATTAGTGTACGATTTAAATCGAGGCGTCCTAAAAACTCCCCGACATACTCCTTCCTCCTTATATACCTCATTCCCCAAGCGATGGAATCTGGAAAAAACCTAATTCCACCCAACAACCTTTTGTAGAGAATTCCATCTTGGGGGCTGTTTGAAAGCTCCGGGAAAGGGAATCGATCATGGAGGCTTCTACATCATCACCATAGCCCCTCAGGTAAAGTGTGAGTAGTTTACCTCGACCTTGGGTCCATAGTTAGTAGCTAGATGGCTTATCCTCTCTTTTGGATCTCAATACAATGTTCTCCCCCTCTCTCGTGGAGATCTATTCAATGTAATCTTCTTTTTTGGGTTGTGTTTTTTGAGACCGATGAATTTGGTTTATGATCAAGATTATCTATGAGCAATATTTGAATCTTCTTTGAATTCTTTTATGTATGATTGGTTATCTTTGAATCTCTTGAATTATCAGTTTGGTTTGGCCTACTAGATTGGTTTTTCTTGCTGGGAGGGTTGCTTTGGGTTCAATCTTGCGGTGTCCTTTCCCGTGATGATAGGGGCAGCAAGGCACATATTTGTATTGTTGCCATAAAGGATAACAAGGTGGGGTATTTATCATATTGCATAATTTATTCCTCTACATCATGTCATCTTGCCTTAAAGGCGTTACTCTTTTTTCATTAACTTAAATACTCTAGATGCATCTTTGGATGGCGGTTCGATGAGTGGAGTTGTGGTAGATGCAGGAGATTGGGTCTCTTTCCGGACTTGATGCCTTATACATTTCGTCCTAGATACTCTCATAACTTTATTCCAAATTCATCAATTGCCAACAGTAATTTGTTCACCCTTGGAATTCTTATGCTCTTGAGGAAAGCCACTAGTGAAATCTATGGCCCCGGGTCTATTTCACATATCAATTTTAATCACTTTATTATTGCTTTGCTTTTTACTTTGCATTTATTTTTTGCATCTTTATATTTTTTTATATTGGTTTAATTTAAGTGGTAAGGGTTAAACCCTTAATCCTTGGTTGATTAGTTTTTGTTTTGTGTAATCCAAAACTCTTGGTTCTGGAAAACCTTGGTTTCAAAACTGAAAAATAGTGAATTTCCCTTTGGCGCTGTCAAATAAAAAAATTTCCCCTTAAGGGTTCTTCCTAAATTTCCCTAAATTTTTGGATTCAATTTGCCTTTGTTCCGTTTTCCCTCCCAACTTTCCCCGGTTTTACGTTCTTTTGTTTTTTTAGTTTTTGTTTGTTTTTTGTGTTCTTATGGCCTTAAGTAAAATTTTTATAATCCATAAAAGGTTTTGGAATTTACATAGGTTTTAAACCCCAATATAAATAAATTTAATGAGTTCATTTTCGTACCTTTAATGGGGTTTCTTTTTAGCAAACCAAACAAATTTCTGTTGGTTTTGGTTTGGAATTTCTTTTGGGTGAAATTCTTTTTATTGGTTAAGGAACCCAAAAAACCTTTAACCTTTGGGAATGAAATGCACCCAAAGGGATAATTCCAAGGAACCAAAAATTAAAGTTTGGGTTGCCCAAAGGCAAATTCCCTTTTTAAAAATCTACTTCCAAATCGGAAAATTTTACTTACTTAAATATTTTATTCAAATGTTATGTGTTTTTTGGGGCCGTTCTTTGGGTAATGATTTGAATCTTTGTTTTTAGTTTTAAAATCCCATCCTTGCTTGTACACCCTTTTGAAAGCCCATAAAACATGATTAAATTTTTAAAATTCTCTTGGCTTCAACTTAATATCCCTTTTGGGAGCTTTAGTTTTGCTTGTCTTACTTTACTTTTAAGACATGGTTGGGGATTTTTTATAGAAAATTTATTTAAGCCCCTTGATTAATTTTGAGATTTAAATAATTTTTGCAAATAATAATTAAAGTTGGGTTAAAGATTTGTTAAAACTTTTCCCTTTTGAGTTTAATCTTAAGAATTTTTTGATAAAATTGGGTTTTGGAGATATGAAGAATGGTTATATTTTAAGAGGTCAACTTTGAGAGTTGGAATTTGAGAAATACTTTGTGTTAAATTTTTTGAATTTTCCTAGATCCTAATGGTAATTATTATGAAGGGAAAATGGTTTAAATTTATTATTTCCTTCCTTATGGTTGGGGGATTGGCTTTATCCTCTTTCCCCCTTGGGCATTGCTAATTTTGCTTCCTTAAATTTTTTGCCAATAAAGTATATGGAAGTTTTTAGACTTAATGTTGGGTCCATTTATTATGCCCTTTTTCCCAATTCCTTTTTCCACCATTGCTAAGCCTTCCTAAAAACTTTAAAACCTTTTGGAACAACCCAATATACCTTTCCTCAAAAACCACCATTTTTATTTTAATTATTTTGGCCAATTTCCATAGGCCTTTCAAGATATTATTTGCCTTGCAATTTCCAAACCGTTCCGTTTTTAAAAACCCAAAGTATAAAATAGTGATTCAAATTGTGTTGACAATCAAATTTTTAAAGGCCCGTTCTAATTTTTATAATTTTTGGATTCAAGAATTTTCCTTGGGAAATTCTAAGAGTTCTTTTTTGTTCTGTTTTCGGGTTGTTTGTTATTTTGAAGAAAATAAAAAGTTTATAATCCATAAATTTTTAAGATTTCCCAATAAAAAAATAATGGAACTATTGAATTTCCCCCAAAGTCGGGATTGAGATTTCGGATTTGGGGAAAGCAAAAAGGGGGAAAACCCTTTAAAAATTAAAGGAAAAAAGGAGGGGCAAGACCTAAATTTTTACCATTGGCCCAATAACCAGGAACCTTCAAATTGGGATGGGAAGATCCCTCTTTTTCACTTTCAATTTTACTTGGGAATTTTATTAAAGAACTTGGGGCTTGTATATTTGATTTGGGCTTTTTTCCAAATTCCCTGGTCCATTTTGGGAGCCAACGAAAGTTTGGAATTCCAACCACTTATTTCTTTTGGTTTTAAGTTTTTCATTTACTTATACTTTAGGCATTTGGGTTGATGGCAATCCCTCTTCACTTCAATTTTGAATCTTAAATTGGATGGGAATTTTAATAATTATGCCTTGGTTTGATTTGAAAACTTTCCCTTTTTGGTCTTTACAAAAAATTTTCTTTAATTTTTAATATAAGTGGTATATTAGGTCTTTATGACTAATTTGAGTCCATGGATTTATGCATTTTCCCCATCCTTCCACCATTGCTAGCCTCTCTAATACCTTTTACTTTTGGGTATCATCACCCCCATATACCTTCCTCAAAAACCACCATACCTACCTATCATGGGAATAATTAAATAATTACAAATTTCCACCGTTCCGTTTATTATGACCACTCCATTTTGTCATATTTTGCTTAG
>JAHIAM010012375.1:0-11500 GCA_021605205.1 Aegilops longissima
CCTATATAAAATATTTATAGTTTAGGTTTATTTTTGTTTTTGTTTTATTAAAAAATAAAAGAAAAACCTTTCGAGCCGCCAGCCAACCACGAGCCGGCCAGCGCCACCTCACTCACCCTCCGCTTGGCCCGCGCAGGCCCACGAGCCGCCCGCCAGCGGCCAGCCGGCCGACCGCCCGCCCTCCTCGCCCGATCTCCCTAGGATTGGCCACCCGACGAACCCCCTCTCCCCCATGTGACGGTGGGACCCCCGTCGTCTTCCCCTCGAAGCCACGAGCCTCGTGGAGATCCACCGGGATCCGAAGGATCCAGGGATCCCAAGCCCGATCCTTAGAAGAGGCCAGGCCACAGCTATAAGAAAACCCCCTTTTATTTCCCCGAGGCTGCGCACCCCTCACCCTCCCGTTCGGCGTCACGACCAGAGCTCCCTCCGCCAAAACCCTGCCGTCGCCATCAGTGCCCGACCTTCCCGACACCACGAACCCTCCCGAGCTCCCGTCTCCGGCGTCTCTCTCTACTTGACTCTTCAGCGTCAAGCCTTCTGAACACTCTCGCCCGCCCATTGCCGTGCATAGTCCGGTGAGTCCGCATTCCCCTCCCGTCCGATCCCAATCGATGTGGCCACGATTAGAACCCCGAAGAGGTATGTTTTATTTAGAAAACCGGCTGGCCCGACGGTTTTATTTAGTTTAGGTTTTATTTATTAGGCGGTTACATTGAGTTAAACCCTAGGCCCGTTTAGACTAAACTACGCCTAGTGCACAGTATAGGCCCATTGGGCTTTTTCTTTTTATTTGATTTTTCTGTTTTAGCCGAATAGTTTCAATTTTCAAAAATGTATATCTTTTATTCTGTTTAATATTTTTGAGTGATTCTTTTTTTGTTGGATTTCAAATTTTATGTAGTTTCTGAAAAACATATATTTAGCTATGTTAAAAATAATTAAAATGCTTTAATATTGTTTTAGTCAGAATAGCAAATCTGCTATAGTTTTAGTTAGAAAAATTATTTTGCATGATTCTTTTTGCCATCACTTTATTTTGATATTGCCAAACCCTAGAAATTAACTTTGGTATTTTAGGGTTAATAAATAATTAATTCTAGGCAGAATCCTATTAATCCTAATTAATTGATTAGTTCTGTTTTCCTAATTAATTAATTAGTAAATTAATTTATTTTAACTTGTGATTAGTTATTCTAGGTTAGTTTCTGTCATTCCATTAGATGAACTTTTATTTATAATTAATAAAAGTTTTAAATTAATTTTCTTAATAGAAATTGGATTAGGCCTAAAATGAGTTTTATAATAGCTTTTTAATTAATTCTTTTTGCTCCTAGTTGCTTAGTTAATCCTTTTCTGTTAAGTTAACCTAAAACCATGATTAGGTTATATTAAGAAATTTTTGTTATATAAAAACTATTTTGTTATTGTTTGGAATAGGGAAAAACTTTGAATTTGATTTCTTTGAGTTTTCCTTTTGATTTGGTTTTGATTGTTTTGTTGTGCTATGTTACTTTTGTTATCTTGTGTGATCCTCTTGCTTTGTGCTTATTATGTTATTGTTTGTCTCGGTAGAGTTCCAGATCTGAAGCTTGCTACTCTGACTCTTTAGCTTCGAGGATCATCAGCAAGGCAAGTTTTGATCATGTTATTTCTATACCTATGTTTTGTGCATTAGTAGTTGTCACCACCCACCATTGCATGCAGTGGTGAAATCTTGAAGTCATTAAACTTGAGTAGTATCATGTGGTAGGATGAACCAATCCTTGTTACCATGACCGGGGCGTAGTAGTTATTTTGCTATGCTCGTGAGGCGGGATTTGGGATGAGTGAAGTTCATAAGCAAGATGTGAGAGTCAATGATGATGACAACCCATGGACTACAATGATCAAGATGGACTTGGAAAATCACTCTTGGGTGGAGGGCGGTTGGCGGGCACCTGGGCACCCGGTGGTGGCGGGATGCATGGAGAAGCGCCATGACATCTGCGAGCTTCACCCAGCCACGAAGAGAAGGATGGATGCCCCATGACGGAAGCTTACGTGCAGCCGCATGAAGCCATTATGGGCTCTGGCTGGGTTGACCCTTGTAGTGAAGGTGGCTGGGCGGTACTACTGAAGTAGGCGAGCGGTAGGATTGGATGGAGTGCGGCGGTGGCGGAAGAACTCTTTGGAAGACCTGTTTCATTCGTCCGTCTTCAAACACCATGAAGTCGAAGACTTTAAAGGAGGAATGATTCTTGCGGGAAAGTCATAAACCTCTGCAGTGTTATAACCTAATCGATTAGCCGTGTCCCGATTCACGGACATTTGAGCATCTGGACCTTGGAAGTATTGGATATCTCAACACTAAAACTAATGGATTAATTTGATGGGTTTATGACTTAATAATAATTTGGGAGCGAGATATTGGTTGGCGGAACCATCTCAATAACTACCAACAATTTGTAGTAATTTGCAAATAAGTCCTTTGTAGTAGGATAAAATTGGCTTTTACATAAAATGATGAAACTTAGAGCTCCACGAGCCAAAATGCATATAGAGTTAGTAACTTTATTATTGTTATTCTTCATGACTTGCCGACTTATTCAAAAGCTGACCTACATGGCTACAGCGTATTATGTTGCGAGAGATATATTCGATCGGGGGTGAGGCTACGCTCGCGCTTGGCGATTGCCCTTTGGAGTCGGATGGACTCGCTTACCTTGGCCTTCGCAGCATTTTAGTTTATTTCTCATGAGTTGGCCTTGAGCGAATTTATTCCTTGTAATAAAGACTCTATATGAGAATCGATTAATGATATTCAGGTGTGATTGAACTTTGATTACTTTATCGATGTCTTGTGAGTACCGGCATGATCTTGGGATGAATGCAGAACCACGGAGATTTGACCGATTTTGGGTCAGGTCGCTCTGAGAGATGGTATCGAAACACTGCCGACCGTGGGATCGTAACCCCTAGGATCGGAAAGCCATAGCGAGACCATTTACTTTGAACCCTCTTTCATTCTATAATTCTTCCACTGATCTATTACGACTCTTCTCTCCTTTGCAACATTCTAGATGGCGTCGAGTTCACCCCAGTTTGCTACGGAGTTACGCCGGCCCGATGAGGCGATGCCCTTTGGAAGGAAGCTGGTCGAGATGGTGAAGCTGCTGAAGATTGCTCGCCCTCGATCCTTTGGAAACCCACTAATGCACTTCCAGCGGACACCGCTTCTGAGATTGAGGTGCATATCGGGGAGGACCTTTGGAGGGACACGGAGCCTATCAACTTTGAGTTCACGAGTTCAAGCTGGATCATCGGAAGGGGCGTGGCGATCTACGAGCACTTGGACATCTCGAGAGAATCTGAGGACCGAGCTCGATCCTCGGACCTCGCCATGGTTTCTCGCGAGGGCAAGGAATGGAGATATCATCCGTACCATCGAGGGCGATTCCTCTCTCCTACATCCAGGACTTGGAGTGTCTTCTCGGGAGCGGGAGATTGAGGCTCGCCGTAACTTCGAAGACACGGAAGCTTTTGTTCCATGGCTGGGCTGGAGGAGAAAGCATGCATGATTTCCTTGGCCATGAGGAAGAAATCACGGACTTCATGGAGATAGTCGACGACACGAAGATGAAGCTTGCGCGATTGAGGAAAAGATGGACTTGGGAGAGGACCTTTACAGTGGAGATGAAGCACCCTCGTGAGCAATGATCGAGGACTTTGAAGGGAGTACCAGAAGGAAACCCCAAGAGGGCGCCGATGAAGACTTTTTAGTGACCACCATGTTATCTTTTATTTTTTAAATCGATCAGTTAGGCGATGTTTTCCTTCGATTAGTCATGAGCTTTTATGTCGAGTTTGAACCATGTTTGAGTGGAATGAATAAATGTTTGGTGTGTTATGATTGTGCATTCATATGGGTAGTGTTATTCTCATAGACCATTGTTCTATTCTAATCTTCTCACCCCTCCAAAACACGGATGCCTCAGGGGCGTGACCTTTGGTTTCCCTTGAGCTCACCCAGCTGCTCGGCAATGAGAATGCTTGATGCAGCTCGATTCAGAATCGAACAACCCGCCAACAATCCACCACCACCACCCACGGTGGACAATTTGACTTCGATTTACGAGGTTGAATCCGCGATGTTCTCTAGTAGCGAGCGATTGTGGTGACGGTAGCTCCATAAGATTGGAAGAGCTAGTCACCGTTGGATGCTGATCTGAAAGGTGCGCTTTGCAGCGCATCAAGCTGGATGGACCTGCAGCTTCTTGGTGGGAGAATTACACGCCACTTTTCCTTGGGTGGCATCACTTGGGATCAATTCAGCAGGCCTTCGCCTTGCTCATGTCTCATCTGGAGCCATGAGTGCGAAGAAGCGTGAGTTCGCAACTTCGCCCGGAAATCGTCTTGTGTACGATGCGTGGAGAATCAGCAAGCTTGCTGCTATGCCCACGATGATGTGGCCCTTGATGCATAAGCGGGAGAAGTTCCTTGAGGACTCAATGATGAATTGAGCATGCAACTTATTGTGGCTACTTTCAACAACTACCGGGGCTGGTAGACAAGGCCACCATCACGGAAGGCAAGCAGCGGCAGATAGAAAGCATAGAGGAAATACAGCCGGGGAAGCACAATTCGGGAGCTCGCGAAGCCCGCTATGCACCGTACTCGGGAGGCACACCATCACAACCATGGAGGTCATAACCATGGTGGAAATGGAAACAACCGCAGCCAGGACAACAAGTCAGGCCATGGCAATGGCAATGGCGATGGTAATGGCAATCAACACCGTTCTGCCCGGCTCCGAAGGATCTGAGCCACATCACTGCTTCAAGTGCGGAAGGCGGGGCACTCATGCCACTGCCGGAGGCCAAGCGGAGAGCAGGAATGGCAATGGAGGCTCGTGAAGAAGCCCAATCCCTTCCCTCGTGCTCAAGTGAATCACATCGGCGTGGAAGCGTCTATGATCAACCGGACACTTGTGGTTGGTAAGTTTTATTGAATTCACGTTCAGTTTGGTTCTCTTTGATTACGGTGCAGCGCATTCATTCATATCAAGGGTAGTTGTGGATAAGTACGGATTCGCACTAGAACCCTTAGAAGCCCCTCGCGTCGGTTCGCGGGAGGAGAAATGATGGCAGGTTTAAGCTGTCACTGCAAACCTCAACATCGGGAACCACAAATTTCCGTAGAACTCATAGTGTTGGAAACTCAGACCTTGGATGTAATCCTAGGCATGGATTAGTTGTCAAAGTATGAAGAAACATTGGTGTGCCGGCAAGTCTATTCTGCTCACCACCGGGCGAAGAGGATCAAATATGTAGCGAGCACGGCCGGATGAAGAATCAGTGCATTCCCTCACGGGAGTTGTTAGGGAGGAAGTGCCGATGGTGCAAGAATTTCCCGATGTGTTCCGGAGGAATTACGGGAATGCCACCGGACGAGGACATTGAATTTTGATTGAGTTATTGCGGCACAGCCCCAATATCCAAGAGACCTTATCGGATGCCACGAATGAGTTGAAAGAGATCAAGGAGCAAATAAATGAGTTATTGGAGAAAGGATATATTAGTCCAAGCTCATCACCTTGGGGAGCCAGTTCTTTTGGTAGAAGAAGGATGGAAGCTTGAGGATGGTTGTGGATTATCGTGCATTGAGCGAGGTAACCATCAAGAACAAGTACCCTCTGCCAATGATCAATGACTTGTTTGATCAGCTTATTGGAGCCAAGGTATTCTCTAAGATCGATCTTGATCGAGGGTATCATCGATTGAAAATTAAGTGAAAAGGATATACCCAAAACAGCATTCACCACGGTATGGTTTATCTGAGTATACCGTCATGTCATTTGGATTGACTAATGCTCCTGCATACTTCATGAATTTGATGAACAAGGTGTTCATGGAATATTTGGACAAGTTTGTCGTGGTGTTCATCGATGACATATTGATATTCTCCAAGGCGAGGAAGAGCATAAGGAACATTTGCGTCTAGTTGGAGAAACTTGAGAACATCAGTTGTATGCCAAATTCAGCAAATGTGAATTTTGGTTGAAGGAAGTTGGATTCCTCGGACATGTTATTTCAGGAGAAGGAATAGCAGTTGATCCGCCAAGGTTGAATCGATCACCGATTGGCGATCACCCACCTCGATCAAGGAGATCCGATTTTCTCGGACTCGCGAGGATATTATCGGAGGTTCATTGAGAACTTCTCTAAGATTGCCAAGCCCATGGTGAGCTGTTGAAGAAGGAAGCCAAGTATGTTTGGACGAGGAATGTGAAGCAGTTTTCAGGAATTGAAGAAAGCGGTTGGTCACAGCTCGGTGTTGATATTGCGGACATACATAAGGAATACCGGGTTTATTGTGGCGCTTCTCGTCAAGGACTCGGAGGAGTATTGATGCAGGAAGGCAAGGTTGTAGCTTATGCCTCCAGACAGCTCGACCTCATGAGATGAATTATGCCACGCATGATTTGGAGTTAGCGGTTGTGTGCATGCACTCAAGACACAGAACATTTCCTCATTGGAAATCGTTGTGATGTCTATCTGGATCACAAGAGTTTGAAATATATCTTCATGAAGAATTGAACCTCGAGCGGAGGAGATGGCTAGAGTTGATAAAGGACTATGACATGAGATTGCATTACCACGGTAAAGCCAATGTTGTAGCGAGATGCTTTAAGCCGTAAGAGTTATGTGAATACTCTTACGCGGGAGGATTACCCAGGAGTTGGTCGATGACCTCGAGATCTCCGTGGAGATAGTTCGAAAGGATTTGTTGCAACTCTGGAAGTTCAGTCCACCTTGACGAAAGGATTCGTGAAGCCGGAAGTCGGACAAGGAAATCGATGAGATTAAGCAAAAGATGGAGGAAGGAAAAGCTAAAGGATTCGAAGGATGAACATGGAACTATTTGGTTTGAGGATCGTATTTATGTGCCCAATGATCCCGAGCTCGGGAAGCTAATTCTTGGGAGGCTCATGATTCCCGTACTCGATTCACCCGGCAACACCAAGATGTACTGGATTTGAAGCAAAGTTTACGGTGGACGGTATGAAGAAGGACATTGCGAGTGCGTGGCCGTATCGATGTTTGCCAGCGTGTAAAGCAGAACATCGAAGCCAGCGAGGTTACTTCAACCTTTGCGATTCCCGATTGGAAATGGGAGAAACTTGGTATGGATTTCATCACGGGATTACCGAGGACCCGTTCGGGTTATGATTCTATCTGGGTAGTAGTTGATCGTTTGACTAAGGTAGCTCACTTCATTCCTGTGAAGACTACCTATACCGGTGCCAAGTTGGCCAAGATATACATGACCAGGATCGTATATACGCATGGAGTTCGAGGAAAATCGTGTCGGATAGAGGCATGTTTACCTCAAAGTTTTGGAAGCAATTGCATGAAACTTTGGAGTGCGAGGCTGGAATTGATGCAGACTTTTCATCCATGAGACGGATGGACAGGACCGAGAGAGTCAATCAGATTACGGAGGACATGTTGAGAGCTTGTGTGCTAGACTATGGGTCTAGCTGGGATGACAATTTTGCGTCTGTGAGTTCTCGTACAACAAGATTATCAATCCGGTTTGAAGATGGCCTTCGAAGCTCTATCACGGAAGGAGGTGCGAGAACACCATTCTTTGTGGGATAGTGTTGGAGATCGATCACTTTTCGGTTCGATCTTATCAAGGATTCGAAGAAAGTCAAGCTGATTGAGACCGGCTCAAGATAGCACGGTCGAGACGGAAGAGTTATCTGACGATGGCGCAAGGAGGTGACTTACGAAGTGGGAGACCGAGCATACCTTCGTGTGTCTCCGCCGTGGAATCAAGAGGTTTGGAGTCAAGGAAAGTTAGCACCCGATTCATTGGCCCTACAAAATCCTCGAGCGTCGTGGAGAAGTTGCATACAAGTTGGAATTGCGGAAGGATTGTGCGGAGTTCATGATGTCTTTCCGTTTCTCGGTTGAAGAAGTGCCATGCCGACATGGCGATGTTCGTTGAGAACACGGTGCCCCTAGAGGCCATCTGACAGCGGTGATTTGACTTACAAGGAGAAACCGTCAAAATTCTCGAGGCTGCAAGCGAGTCACCGCAGACAAAGTCATCAAGTTTTGCAAGGTCTTTGTGGAGTCACCACACGAGGAAGAAGCCACACAGGAGCGAAGAAGATCTTCGTCGAGACCATCCGCACCTATTGCTAGCCAACCCGAATCTCGGAGAGATTCATCTTAAGATGGTAGGTTTGTAACATCCCAAATTTCCTATTTGGAATGTTTTACAATTATAGCTAAGCATCCTATGCATCTGTTTGAATTTGAATGCCATTTGAAGTTTGAGTTATTTGAATTTGAATTCAAACTTTGGCATGTGGAAACAATTCAAAAACTAAGCTGATAAATACTTGATCAAAAGTATGAGAGGAGCTAACATGACACTCCAAAAATATCGGAGAAACATTGCCAAAAGAATTGGAATTCAAATCTGAATTTTATTTGAATTTGAAAAAATGGATTTTTATAAAGTTTGGATTTTGCCTTTGGAAAAATGTTCAAATGAAAGGAATATTCCCCGATCATTTTGGTATATATATACCTATATAAAATATTTATAGTTTAGGTTTTATTTTTGTTTTGTTTTATTAAAAAAATAAAAAAAAAAAAGACCGAGGCGCCCGGCCCACCACCCCAGCCAGCCGCCACCTCACCTCACCCCTCGCGCTGGCCCGGCCAAGCCGGCCCACAGGCCAGGCCAGCAGGCGAGCCAGTGCCCGACCGCCCGCGCCTCCTCGCCCGATCTCCCTAGGTTTGGCCACCGAACGACCCTCCCCTCTCTCTCTCGACCGTGGCCCCACCCGTCGTCTTCCCCTCGCCCATAGTGAGCCTCATGGGAGATCCACGGATCGAAGGATCCGGGATCCCAAGCCCCGATCCCCTTCGAAGAAGGCCAGGCCCTGGCTATAAAAGCCAAGCCCCTTTTATTCCCCCAGGCTCGCGCACCCCTCACCCTCCGTTCGGCGTCACCGGGCACCGAGCTCACCTCCGCCGCCAAAACCCTCGCCGTCGCCATACTGGTGCACCCGACCTTCCCGACACCACGAACCCTCCCAGGCTCCCGCGTCTCCCGGCGTCTTGAAGCTTCGCCGGCGTCCCAACGCCCGGAGCACTCTCGCCGCCGCCGCCGTCGCGAGTCGGTGAGTCCCGGCATTCCCTCCCGTCCGATCCCAATCGTGCGGCTCGATTAGAACCCCGAAGGGTATGTTTTATTTAGAAAACGGCCCGGCCGAGCGGTTTTATTTAGTTTAGGTTTTATTTATTAGGCGGTTCGTTAGTTAAACCCTAGGCCGTTTAGACTAAACTACGCCTAGTGCTGATATAGGCCCATTGGGCTTTTCTTTTTATTTGATTTTCTGTTTTAGCGAATAGTTTCAATTTTCAAAATGTATATCTTTTATTCTGTTTAATATTTTGAGTGATTCTTTTTTGTTGGATTGCAAATTTTATGTAGTTTCTGAAAAACATATATTTAGCTATGTTAAAAATAATTAAAAATGCTTTAATATTGTTTTAGTCAGAATAGCAAATCTGCTATAGTTTTAGTTAGAAAAATTATTTTTGCATGATTCTTTTTGCCATCACTTTATTTTGATATTGCCAAACCCTAGAAATTAACTTTGGTATTTTAGGGTTAATAAATAATTAATTCTAGGCAGAATCCTATTAATCCTAATTAATTGATTAGTTCTGTTTTCCTAATTAATTAATTAGTAAATTAATTTATTTTTAACTTGTGATTAGTTATTCTAGGTTAGTTTCTGTCATTCCATTAGATGAACTTTTATTTATAATTAATAAAAGTTTTAAATTAATTTTCTTAATAGAAATTGGATTAGGCCTAAAATGAGTTTTATAATAGCTTTTAATTAATTCTTTTTGCTCCTAGTTGCTTAGTTAATCCTTTTCTGTTAAGTTAACCTAAAACCATGATTAGGTTATATTAAGAAATTTTGTTATATAAAAACTATTTTTTTGTTATTGTTTGGAATAGGAAAAACTTTGAATTTGATTTCTTTGAGTTTTCCTTTTGATTTGGTTTTGATTGTTTTGTTGTGCTATGTTACTTTTGTTATCTTGTGTGATCCTCTTGCTTTGTGCTTATTATGTTATTGTTTGTCTCGGTAGAGTTCAGTCTGAAGCTTGCTACTCGACTCTTTAGCTTCGAGGATCATCGGCAAGGCAAGTTTTGATCATGTTATTTCTATACCTATGTTTTGTGCATTAGTAGTTGTCACCACCCACCATTGCATGCAGTAGTGAAATCTTGAAGTCATTAAACTTGAGTAGTATCATGTGGTAGGATGAACCAATCCTTGTTACCATGACCGGGGCGTAGTAGTTATTTTGCTATGCTCGTGAGGCGGGATTTGGGATGAGTGAAGTTCATAAGCAAGATGTGAGAGTCAATGATGATGACAACCCATGGACTACAATGATCAAGATGGACTTGGAAAATCACTCTTGGGTGGAGGGCGGTTGGCGGGCACCTGGAGCACCAGTGGTGGCGGGATGCATGGAGAAGCGCCATGACATCCTGCGGAGCTTCACCCAGCCACGAAGAGAAGGATGGATGCCCCATGACGGAAGCTTACTGTGCAGCCGCAAGCCATTATGGGCTCTGGCTGGGTTGACCCTTGTAGTGAAGTGGCTGGGCGGTACTCGAGAAGTAGGCGAGCGGTAGGATTGGATGGGTGCGGCGGTGGCGGAAGAACTCTTTGGAAGACCTGTTTCATTCGTCCGTCTTCAAACACCATGAAGTGCGAAGACTTTAAAGGAGGAATGATTCTTGCGGGAAAGTCATAAACCTCTGCAGTGTTATAACCTAATCGATTAGCCGTGTCCCGATTCACGGACATTTGAGCATCTGGACCTTGGAAGTATTCGGATATCTCAACACTAAAACTAATGGATTAATTTGATGGGTTTATGACTTAATAATAATTTGGGAGCGAGATATTGGTTGGCGGAACCATCTCAATAACTACCAACAATTTGTAGTAATTTGCAAATAAGTCCCTGTAGTAGGATAAAATTGGCTTTTAGCAAAATGATGAAACTTAGAGCTCACAGCCAAAATGCATATAGAGTTAGTAACTTTATTATTGTTATTCTTCATGACTTGCCGACTTATTCCAAAAGCTGACCTACATGGCTGGCGTATTATGTTGCGAGATATATTCGATCGGGGGGTGAGGCTACGCTCGCTTGGCGATTGCCCTTTGAGTCGGATGGACTCGCTTACCTTGGCCTTCCGCAGCATTTTAGTTTATTTCTCATGAGTTGGCCTTGAGCGAATTTATTCCCTTGTAATAAAGACTCTATATGAGAATCGATTAATGATATTCAGGTGTGATTGAACTTTGATTACTTTATCGATGTCTTTGTGAGTACCGGCATGATCTTGGGATGAATGCAGAACCGGAAGATTTGACGATTTTGGGTCAGGTCGCTAC
>JAHIAM010012376.1:0-14896 GCA_021605205.1 Aegilops longissima
AAAAACTTTCGAGTTTATTAGTGGCTGGATGTCCAATGATTCTTTGGCTCCGCCGGTTCTAAGTTAGGATTAGGGTGTCCCAAACGGGTATCCGGATCCGGCTCGGTGATCGAACATAGCTTTTTTCAACATAGGGAAGAGTCGTTGTTTTGCTCCTCTCCGCTATCGATGGGTGGGGGAATTTGATTTCTCCGATTGGTTTAAGCCCAATCAATTGTGAATGACCCCAAAGCGGCGTCGTCGGGAGTTGTTTAAAGATGACAAATCCACGAATGCATCCGTTTGGAGTATTGGGAAGTCAACAGGCGATTTTCAATGACTTGGAAGTCATCATTGAAAGGGGAGCAGCCATGGTAAACTTAGGAGGAGTTGGGGAGGCTTCTCGAGTAATCATCCCTTGATAACAAAGGAGCCATCAATCATGTTTCAGCCCACATGGAACTCTAATGGCACCCATATTGTAAAACCGGGTCGGTGGGGTCCCGAAGATGGTCGGAGGATCGAAGTAACAATGAGCGAGGGAACGATGTTTACCAGGTTTGGGACCTCTTGATGCGGTAATACCCTACTTCCTGATTATCTTGGATAATAGGGTTTACAAGGTTGGTCTACCTCGAGATGTATGGCTAAACCCTAGATGTCTAGCCTATGATTATGATTGCCTTGTTGGGAGGTGCAGAAATTCAAAATTTTCCTTGTCCAAGATCTATCTATGGAGAAACTAGCAGAGGAAGGAGGTGCATCTACATACCCTTGTAGATCGCTAAGCAGCGTTCAAAGAACAGGGTTGAAGGTCTTCAATCGTGATCCAAATCACCGGAGATCCTAGTGCGAGCAGACGGCACCTCGCGTTCAACCCGTACAGCCGGTGGCGTCTCCCATGCCTTGATCCAGCAAGGAGAGAGGAGAGGTTGGGAAGACTCCATCCAGCATATGACGATGGTGTTTTCTGATGGAGGCGTGGCAATCCTGCGAGGCCCATAAAGCACCGAGAGGAGCGAGACTTGGGAGAGGGAGGGCTGCGGGGGCAAGGGTGAGATCCCCGCCTCCCCACTATATATAGGGGTGGAGGGATTATTGTTGCCCTCCAAGTCCATTGGGGCGTTAGCAAAGGTGGGAGGAAAAAATCCCATCCTTTCCTTTCCCCACGATTTTATCCCCCTTTAGGATCTTGATCTTATCCCTTGGATATGATCTTATTCCTTCTAAGGGATCTTAGTGCGCCTTTACGGGGTGTGGGGCCTTGCCCACTACCCCACGTTCATGTGGGCCCCCCATGCAGGTGGGCCCCACTCCGAAACCTTCTAGAACCTTCGGTACAATCTGAAAAATCCGAACATTTTCCGGTGGCCAAAATAGGACTTCCCAATATAAATCTTTACCTCCGGACCATTCGGAACTCCTCATGCGTCAAGGGATCTCATCGGGACTCGAACAACATTTGGTAAACACTATATCTATTCCTATAACCCTAAGCGTCCTGAACCTTAAGTGTAGACCCTACGGGTTGGGAACCATCGAGACATGACCGAGGCGTTCTCGGTCAATAACCAACAGGGATCTGGATACCCATGTTGGCTCCCATTTCCAATGATCTCATCGGATGAACCATGATGTCAAGGACTCAATCGATCCGTATACAATTCCCTTTGTCTAGCATTGTACTTGGAGATTGATCGTCGGTATCGATACCTTGTTCTCCGTTCGGCAAGTCTCTTTACTGTTCCGTAACACATCATCCGTGATCAACACCTTGGTCACATTGTACATTATGATGATGTCCTACCGGTGGGCCTAGAGATACCTCTCCGTTTACAGTGGCAAATCCCTTCGATTATGCCAACCCAGACACTTTGAAGATACATGTAGTCCATAGCCACCCGATTCGTTGTGGCGTTTGGTACACCAAAGCATTCCCACGGTTCAGGATTGCACAATCTCATGGTCTAAGGAAAAGATACTTGACATTAGAAAAGCTTTAGCATCTGAACTACACAATCTTTTGCTGGCTTAGGATTGGGTCTTGTCCATCACATCATTCTCAAATGATGTGATCCGATATCAACGACATCCAATGTCCATGTGGGGAAACCGTAACCATCGTTGATCCAGCTAGTCAACTAGAGGCTTACTAGGGACATGGTGTTGTCTATGTATCCCACATGTTCGAGTTTCCTATCAATACAATTATAGCATGGATAATAAGCGAATATGAACAAGAAATATAATAATAATTTATTATTGCCTCTAGGGCATATTTCCAACATCTCCCACTTGCACAAGTCAATAATCTAGTTCACATCGCTTGTGATCAACACTCATAGGTCACATCTCCATTGACCAACATCCAAGTTTACTAGTGTCACTAAACTAGTTCACATCATCATGTGATTGACTCAATGAGTTCTAGGGTTTGATCATGTTTTTTGCAGAGAGAGGTTTTAGTCAGCGAGATGCAACATTGATCATGTATTATGTAAAATCTCTATGTCATATTTTAAATGCTGCTTCCACGCTCCATGGAGCTATTCAAATGGTTGCTCCACTATCGTGCTCCGGTTTGCTACTCGAGTCCTTTCGGATGGTTGTTAAAGCTTGCATCGCGTAACCCTTTATGCGAACTCTTTATCACCTCCATAATCGAGAACATGTCATATTAACTCCAAGGACAATTTTGACCGCTGTCAATGATCCATTCCTGGATCACTCCTTGTACCTTGCAGGACTCATGGCAGCACACTTCGGTCTGGTGACATACACTGAGCCTATATACGAGGCATAGGGACAACCTTAAATCCTTTCTCTCTCTTACTGGTGATTGAGCTTTAACTCTTAACTACCTTACAACTCAGGCAAGAACTCCTTCTTTGGCCGATCCATCTTGAACACCTTGAGATCATGTCCAAAGTATGTGCTCATTTGAAAGTACCATTTAGCATTTTTATCTATCCTCATAGATCTTGATGCTCAATGTTCAAGCAACAATTCAGGTTTTCTTGAAAAACACTTTTCAAATAACCTATATGCTTTCCAGAAATTCTACATCATTTAGATCAACAATATGTCATTCACATATACTTATCGAAATTCTATAGTGCTCCCTCACTTCTTTGGAAATACAAGTTTCTCACAAACTTTGTATAAACCCAAAATCTTTGATCATCTCATCAAGCGTTAACTACCTGCTTACTCCAGTCCTTAGAAGGTTTCTAGAGCTTTGCATACTTTTATCTGATTGATAAAACCTTACGGTTGTATCACATACAACCTTTCCTCAAATATAACGTCGAGAAACAATGTTTTGACATCTCTCATAAGTTCCATCAGTCATGCAGTAATTTCTAATCAATTCAATGACTCTTAGCATCAACACTGGTAGAAAGCCTCACCGTAGTCAACTCCTTGAACTTCGAGAAAATATCTTTAACGACAATTGGGCTTCTTAATGGTGATACCATCATTTATACATCTTCCTTTTAAAATCCATCTTTACCCAATGTCAATACATCAAGTATTTCTTCCAAATTGGATCGTCGGTCAAGAACTTTAGTCACTATCATAAACCTGCACTTTAGTGTAAGCGCCACGAGGAACAACTTCATAGCCTTTTGCTACACACTTGTTGAAGTGAAAGGTTCAATAACCTCATCAAGTCTGGACCATCCTCCATCAATTCTTTGAGAGAAACTTTTCTAGGAAAGGACCTAATTAGAAACAATCATTTTGCTGGGCTGAGACTAGGTATACCCAACTGTTTGGGTGTCCTATGAAGAAGCATTTTATCCGCTTTGGGTTGACTTATCAACTGAAACTTTTCACATAAGCGTGTGACCCAAACTTTAAATGACAATTTGGTTTCTCAAACCATAGTTCAAGCGGTGTCGTCTCAGCGGAATTACGTGGTGCCCTATTAAAGTGGTGCAGTTGTCTCTAATGCCTAACCCATGAGCGATAGTGGTAATTCGATAAGAGACATCATAGTGCATCATATCCAATAGGTTGCAACTATGATGTTTGGACACCCATCACACTATGGTGTTCCGAGGGCGGTGTATTATTGTGAAACAATTTCCACAATGTCTTAATTGCGTGCCAGCTCGTAACTCGGATACTCATCTCTATGATCATATCTAGACATTTTATCCTCTTGTCACGATGATCTTCAACTTCACTCTGAAATTACTTGAACCATTCAATAATTCGAACTTGTGTTTCATCAAGTAAATACACTCGATATCTACTCAAATCATCAGTAGAACATAACGATATTATTCCTTTGCATGCCTCGGCACTCATTGGATTGCACATAAAATATGTTACTTCCATTGCTATCTTGTTCCATCTTAAAAGCAGGGTATAACACCCTCGATGCGGCTATATCTCATATGTGGCTGACTTAGAAACATAACGCATTGAAAGCAATGTCAAGTGGGTAATCTTCACACAACCCATATAATACAAAGGGAAAAGAGATACATAGTTGACACAATGTACTTCACAATATAGGTAAAACATTACATCATCGGGATGATCAAGGTCAGTCTACGGAACCAAAGAAGACTACCCCAAATGTTACCTGGATCGATCGTTGGCTGAGCTCCTCTTGATCATGAAAACAACACAAGAGCAAGATCTTGTCAAGCTCACTCCTTGAAGCTCAGATTGCATCATTTGCTGCGGTTTCATGGCTACCACAAACTGGTTTTTGGAAGTATCATGAGTCCACGGGGTTCAATCTCCACACCAGCGAGATCAAGACTAAAAGCTTAAGGTAGGGGCGGGGGTAGTGAGGAGGTGGAGCTGCACAGCGACTAGCATATATGGTGGCTAACATTACCAAGGAAGCGAGAAGGAATAAGCACGGTCGAACACTATGATCAAAGTGATCACGGACTCCTGCACGTCGGTTACTTGAGAAGCCGTGTTCCTCTCGATCAACGAGGAGACACTCCGATTCATTTGCAGTTGGTGTATTTTAATTAAATCGACTTCGGGTTTTCTGGCGAGGGGACATTAACAAATTCCATCTGCCACATAACCGCTTGAGCACGGCTTTGAAAGTTAAACCTGCGGTTGTCCCAACAACCCATGATAAGCTCGCGATCAGCGAGAATAGACCTTCTCCCGGGAGCCGATCGGTCTGGAATCCGGCTACAAGGTTATTGTTCACAGCAATAAAACAAGTCCGGCAAGAGCTTGCGATCTTGCGACAATCCCGATAGAGCTGCATATCTCGTTCTCGGGCAACACGGATAAGCGAAGCGTCTGAGGAACCAGCGTAACCCATGTTGCCAGGGATGGTCCTTACGGTGCTCTAGTTTGGACCAACACTTAACAAGCATTGGCCGGGGGGCTGGGTATGAATGATACACAGGTTAATTACTCCCAAAGAAATGTAGGTGGTGGTGAGGCAAATAGTAAAACCAATGTTGGGCCTACTGGAAAAGTCTTATTCAAATGAGACATACGAGGGTCCCATAAATCACCCGACGTTGGGAACAAAATCCGGGAACATACCCGATGTAATGGCAGGAAACTAGGTGACAAAGTGGAACAAAACACGAGCATAAGGCGAGCTTCACCTTTACCAAGTATATAGATGCATTAATTAAATAAGATATATTGATATCCCAACAAGTAAACATGTTCAACAAGGAACAACATCTCATGTTCAACAAGACAAACTTCATCTTCTGCAACTAACAAGCCTAAGAGGGGGCGGTAACATTAGCCAAACAACGGTTTGCTAGGGAAAGGATGGTTAGAGGTTTGACATGGTAATGTGGGTGGCATGTTATAGCAAGTGGTAGGCATCGTAAGCGTTGGCATAGCAAAAGAAGAGCATCACTTAAGCAAAGATAGAAGTGATTTCGAATATGGTCATCTTTTGAAATCCGGGAAAGAAAGAATCCATGAAGGACAAGCAGATGATCCCGAATGAATCCTCACAACTCCGGGCAAACCCGAGCTAACGGGGAAGCAACCGGAAAGAAACAACATAATGGTTAACCATCACATAAACAAGGCGTGATACAAAGTATGATGCATGTCGGTTTAATGAGGCATGGCATGGCAAAAGTGCAACAAACAATACTACAAATTAAGTGGGCTCAATATGCAGCGGGTTTATATAATGACTCTCTCCCTAACCTTATTTAGTTCTCTCGGTTGGTACTCAACAATATTAAATGTTATTCATGGCAAGGGTGAGGCATAAATAAACTATCTATTTAGGCAAGGTTAAATGAGGGCGGAAACAACGAACAATTCGGAAAAATCCCCATATACAAATTATGGATTAGGTACAGATCTGATTAAAAGCATATTTTGAGTTCTTAAACATGCAAAGTAAAGCTACCATGTTAAACTAGGCATTTTCTACCCCATTTACATATATAATTTATTTAAAATGGAGCTACGAGTTTATTTAGTTATGAAATAAATCATTTTAACATGGAAATTAAGCAAAATTAAAGCAAACAACAATAATAAACATTTTAATTGTTGTTATCATGATCTGGGATGACATGTGCAAGTTTATATGCAATTTTTATGAGAAATGTTGACATGGGCATGATGTGAAGCATTACGTCCGTGGTGGAAGAAGGGTGCCAGCGAATCGAAAATGGTGCCCACGACAACGCCGGTTCCGATAACTCGATTGAGATATCGTTACAAAGGAAGCGTGTGAGCGAGTCATGCAAGATGGTGGGGTGATCCGGATACAGATTCCCGGAGCAATGGCATGGCAAAGAGGGGCATCATGAGGATGATTCGATCACGATCGGTCATCTCGGTGGTTATACCTCCGAAGCGTTCAAGCAGGACGGGTCGAGTTTAGTAGAAGTGAAGCGTTCACGGGTAAATGAGGAAGTAGAGAAATGATGTCGTTCGCGCGATGATCGCGAGGAAGTAGTGGTACCGCAGCGGTAGAGAATAGTGTTTCCGTTCGTTTCCGAAAAGAAAGTACTTGGGTCGAATCCTTCCGGGGTTGTCGGGTACTACGGTCTATAATGGTATCGTACAGCGTAAAGGGGAAGTAGGCGTTCTCGTTCGATGGTTTGTGGTACATCTAAGTCGCCGAGTAGTTGTACTGCGTCCGTGGATGTTAAAGTTACAGGGTCTTGAAACAGTAGTGGTACAAATCATTCGGGGTACCGCCGTTTCCGGTTCGGTGGTCGTCGGTAGTGGTACTTGGCGTTCCGGCGGAATGTGAAATTATGGCGTATCGTCCGGGCGCAGCCGCATCATGTGGTCGAACAGCGGAACGAAGAGGTACCAGCGTTTGTCGAAGTTGCCCAGCGGTCTGGCGGTCTTGGTCTTGAGAGATCCGAAGAGGCTTGGCGTCCTGGATGATGGTCGAACTACGGCAGACGCTTCGGATGCATCACCTCCTGAAGTCAGCCGGCGGCGGGTGGCGATAGGCATGGTGGTGAGTGGCGCGAGGAAGGGCGGCTTAGGGCGCCCGAGTTAGCCTCCGGATGTGGCGAGAGGAGAGGCTGCTGGCGCTCTGTGGCCATGGCGCCTGAGGCAGAGCGAAGCGCGAGATCGGCGGCGGGTCGATCTCGGCGGATCGGGCCAAAAGCGTAGCGGCGCCCGGTGCTCGAGAGAACCGGCAAGCGCCAGGAAGGAAGCGGCACCGAAGCGCGGAGAAGTCGCGAGTGGGAGGAGAAGGTAAGCGCGGCAAGCTCCGGCCCGGCCTTGGCGCGCGTCGGAGGCAGCAGGGGATCGAGGCAGAGGCGTGAGGGTTTGGCGAGGCGCCATGGGCTGCCGAGGAGGCCCGTGGGATCTCAGTAGCCCAGGCGCGTCAGGCGAGAGGGAGGCGAGGATCGAGCGGGGGTTGGCGCTCCTGGCGATGTGGTCGGGAGGAGGAGGGAGAGATCTCAGGGAGGTGCTGCAGAGGGGGAGGCGGGCAGGCGGCTAGGGAGGAGGGCGAGGGAGATGGGGCTGGCGCTAGGGTTAGAAAGGTCATGGATGGGCCTTAGGCAGCTAGGCTAACTTTGAGTGGAGGAAAAGAGCGGGCCAAGGTCTTGGGCGGCCAGCAGAGGGTTAGGTCGAAACTGGAGGAGGCGGGCTGGCTCTCTCTCTCTCTAATATTTATGAAAAACAAATAAAGAGAGAAAAGAATGAGAGGGTTGGAGAAAAGAATTTGCAGTAGCGGACAATTTTCAAGACTCACAAAAATATAAGGAAATTGTAAAAAATGTCCCAAAGGATTTTGGTGGAACTCGAAAAATGATAGAATAATAATGGCAAGTTTGGAGACCAAACTTGAAGCGAAAAAGACGAGGAAATTATTTTGCAAGTGTGTATGAGTCAATTCCAAATAAATGGAATAATTTAAATAGCTCCCTAATATTGGGAGGATATGTTTATAAAGAGAAATCACCATGTGAATCCCTCGGTTTAAATGGATGAAAAATCCATACAATTTAATTTAGTTAAAAAAATAATGATATGATGGCATGATAGAGATGATGCAATAAGAGATGACATGATGAATGCACAACACAAAACAAATCGGGGCGACAAAACTCGGAACCTGGAAGGCAAGCTGAAGCTCTCAGGTCTTCACAACCTCCACCACTACGAGAGGATCTGGGTCGAGATCTAGGATGGCCCGGATAAGCGGAAGAAGAAGAGGTAAAACTAAGTTGCTTCTTTGACAAGCGAATGAAACCAATGAACCTCGAGAGGTTTAAAACTTGAAAGAAGAAAACAAGATGAACAAAGTTGAAAACACTCTGTTAGAAAAAGAGGAACAAAGGGATCTGACGAGGAACCAAGAGGTTTAGTGATAAGATAGATATTGAAACCACTCCGGTTAAAAGCGATAAGCAAAGAAAAGGACATGGTCTTGCAAAAAGAAGATGATGGATCGAAGCAACATCACAATGTCGGAAACAATGCATGATAGATGAAAGTTGGAATGAATAGAGCGAAGAATGAAACCAACATCTCCCACCATAAATGAATTTGAAAGATCATCCTTACAAACAGGATAGAGCGGAGTTGTTTGAAAAACAACAACGATAAAGGTAAGCTTGTAGTGGGCTTATGAAAACATCTCAACATTATGAGGTGAGCTTACGCCTGCGAAACAATTGATTGGATTAAGATCAACAAGAAGATGAAATCTTCTCCCCCGAAGAATAGGAGAAAACTAGGATCATTGATAAGCACCATAATATAAATTCCCTTAGGGAAGCTTTAGGAAATATAGCCCAAGATAAGTCTAATGAAGAGATTGATGGATTTAAAATACCTCATTCTTGACAACATGTGAATCATGAAACACGGAGAAATTGCCAAAATGACATAACACCATCTCGAGATAAGGTAGAAAAGAATTGCAATGCAAGAAGAAGAATACTTGAACTCCTCAAAACAAAACATGTGTTGAACACCATGTTTATATTAGAAGTATAAGCAGCGGATCTAACAGAGAGAAATCTTGATGAACAATTGGAGAAATGAAAAGAATCCTTGACGAACCATCATGTAGAACCTCCATGAAGAACTCCGGTGAAAAGATGAACAAATGAAATCACGAATTTATTCATCATGAACAAACTCGAAAGAAGGAATCAATCACTTGGATGAAACAAGAACAAAATTAAGTTATGTATCCTTCACCAATTAAATTGATGACAAACAAAATGGAATAGGCACCACTTATTCTCGTAGAAAGGATTAAATAGATAGATGCAAACTTGAGAGGTATTGATGGAACCACGGTGGGATTGGAAACAACAAATGAATTGATATGATAATGAAGGAAGTGAAATCTTGAGCAGACCACGTAAGAATTGGAAAGAGCGAAGAAAAGAACGAATCACGTAAGGGAAATGAAGAAGATACTTGAGAATTTAGATACATGAAACGGAGAAATCATGAACTGATTAGTGAATACTTGAATGATGCCACATGGTCAGATTTGGAACAAAGCTGAGTTGGAATGGATAATTACGAGATGATGGGCTCAGGAGAATCAAACTGAAAAGACTCCTGAAATAGGATGGATGAAAAGAATTCTCACAATCAAAAAATTATGAGGATGGCCGAAGCTAGAACCATGAATCTTGAAGAAAGAAGCGAGATTTAAGAAACTCTTCTTGATCTTCAAAATTAGAGAATGACGAGAAACATCACCATGAATTGTTGAGATACTCGGGATGAAAATTAGAAAGGTTGAACCAACAATGAAAAGAATGTGAAAGCTCTTGGAAAGAAAGACATTTGGTGATGATAACTCATTCTTCGTCAAACTTTGCAATGAATTTAGGAATAGCTCACGAAAAATTAAAGAGTTAGGTAAGATCACAGGAAAAGACACAGGTTAGGGCCCCTCAAAAGAACCACCGTTGAACAATTGTTTGAAATAGATGTTACACGGTATAATTAAATGGCTTGAATGAGATAGCATTCTCAAAAGAACTTAGTGAATTGAGAATGGAAACTAGAATCTTCTGAGATATCTTCAACACTCGGAACAATTGAATAGCGAAATGGATGATTAAGAGATGCTGCCGACATGAAAGCATTTGCAACAAGGAAAGAATATGATCAATACTTGAAAGCTTGACTTAAATCCCGGAGAAGAAAATTAGAATGGAACAATGATAAGGTAAGCTTCCTTAAGCGTCTTCATGAGAAATCACCGGATAAGAACATTAAAGGAAAGAATGAAGAAACTTCACTCAACAAAATGGATACTTGATTAAAAGTCTGGGTCCTTGAAGAAAACAGGGTGGGAGGCGGGAAAACAAAAGCAACTTAATTCGGATGAAAGCGAACACCGTTGAGAAAAAGGTTAAATTGATCTTGCGAATGTTGGAATGATCGGATCCACTTGAAGAAACACGCGGTTGAAAAGAATTGACATGGCGATCTCGATGATCTAGAAGGATTAGTACTGTAATATGAGAACACCATTTAGGAAAGGTATGGAATCAACACTTGCATTGAGCAACGAATACCACAGCGAAACAAAAAAAATAAAGGATTTGGCTTGAGAATAAGCGAAACAAACATATGATAGATCCCATATCGTATCATGTGTGTGTTGGAAAAATATCCTCTGAGATACTTGAATTCCACCTATAAACTCCGAAACTTTACGGTTATGCAATCTGGTGTTGGGGATACGGGGACACAAAATATATCACCCAAACTAACAATACCTAGATCAGGTTGTATCCATCCGTCAACACATAACAAGAAACCTTGGAAATCGTGTACCTCGACCTTGAAAAACATCCGTTATACAAGTCATGGCAATACTCCACTCACCCATAATCTGGGCTATCGGGGTTATCTCACCAACTTAAAAAGAGATTTGATGTCGGTGAAACTCGGGTATTCGGCTGCAGCGATAAAATTGTGGCGACAACACCTCAGACTCAACTCCCGGGACACCACAACCCTAAATGTCGGGAGGCACCAGAACAATGTTCTCGTCACAAAACCATCGACGATTCCAAGATACCACGTGATCCTAAAAAATTTTAGTGAAATTTGAGGAAAAAGTCAAAACTCTCGTCAGGATACCTCGAGGCGGCAGAAGGTGGGGTAAAAAATCCTACTCTCATATATATCCTAAGACTCAAAACATTTTCCATTCTAGACTCAACAAATCAACAAACAATCAAATGAGGCTCCTAAGTTAGGAAGACCGATGCCAACATATAACACCCTCGATGCGGCTATATCTCGATGTCCAACCGACTTAGAAACATAACGCATTGAAAGCAATGTAAAGTGAGTAATCTTCACACAACCCATATAATATAAGGAAAAGATACATAGTTGGCTTACAATATACTTCACACAATACATGGTAGTACATCATCCAATACGGATGGTCCAGTCGTCTGGACCAAAATAAAGACTACATGTTACCGGATCCCGATAAATCAAAGCTCCACTCTTTAAAGAAACAAGATCTTCCTGAAGCTCCTCCTTGAGCTTCAGGTATCATGCCAGTTTCATCGGCTGCAAACTGGTTTTGGAGTATACGTGAGTCAGGACTCGGCAATCTCACCTGTGAATCAAGACTATTTAAGCAAGGTAGGACAGGGTAGTGAGGTGGAGCTGCAGCAGCGACTAGCATATATGGTAGCTAACATTACATAAAGAAGCGAAGAGGAGGCAAAACGGTGAACACTATGATCAAGAAGTGATCACGAACTCCTACCGTGACATAACCCGAATACGTGTTCTCCTCTCGATCAACCCGAAAGACACTCACGATTCACCTGCAGTTGGTGTATTTTAATTAAGATCAACCGGGTTTTCTACAGGACATTAACAAATTCCCATCGCCACATAACAGCGGGCACGCAGTTCAAACCTGCGGTGTCCCAACAACCATGATAAGCTCTCGCGATCGCGAAGAATAGACCTTCTCCCGGGAAGCCGATCAGTCTCGAATCCGGCTACAAGACATTCGCAATAAAACAAGTCCAGCAAGACCGCCCGATCGACAATCCCGATAGGGCTGCACATATCTCGTTCTCAGCGCACGGATAAGCGAAGCGTCTGAGGAACCGTAACCCATGTTTGCCAAGGATGGTCCATACGGTGCTCTAGTTTGGACCAACACTTAACAAGCATTGGCCGGGGGCTGAATAAAGATGACCCTTGGGTTAATTACTCCCAAAGGAAATGTAGGTGGTGGTGAGGCAAATAGTAAAACCAATGTTGGGCCTTGCTGAAAGAAGTCTTATTCAAAGCGAACTATCAAGGGGTCCCATAAATCACCCGACCCGTTGAGGCCGCAAAATCCGGAACATAATACCGATATGTGGCGGAAAACTAGAGGCGGCAAGAGTGGAACAAAAGCACCGGCATAAACCCACCTTTACCAAGTATATAGATGCATTAATTAAATAAGATATTGTGATATCCCACAAATAAACATGTTCCAACAAGAACAACATCTCCATGTTCAACAAGGAACAAACTTCATCTTCTGCAACTAACAACGCTATAAGAGGTGAGCAAAGCGGTTAGCCAAACAACGGGTTTGCTAGGAAAGGATGGTTAGAGGTTTGACATGGTAATATGGGTGGCATGTTATAGCAAGTGGTAGGCATGCGTGGCGTAGGAAAGCAAAGAAAGCGAGCATCTGGCAAGCAAAGATAGAAGTGATTTGAGGGTATGGTCATCTTGCGAAATCCATAAGGAAGAAAACGAATCCATGAAGACAAGCAGACGAAGTCGAATGAATCCTCACAACTCGGAGCGAAAGCAAAGCTAACGAGGGAAGCAACCGGAAAGAAACAAACAACATAGTAAACAACCATCACATAAACAAGGCATGATGCACAACCAAGTATGATGTATATCCGGTTTAATGAGGCATGGCATGGCAAAGTGCAACAAACAATACTACAAATTAAGTGGAGCTCAATATGCAGCAGGTTGCATATACAAACCAACTTATTTAGTTCTCTCTGGTTAGGTACTCAACAATATTAAATGTTATTAAACATGGCAAGAGGTGAGCATAAATAAACTATCTATTTAGGCAAGGTTAAATGAGGGAAACAACGAACAACAATTGGAAAATCCCCATATACAAATTATGGATTAGGTACAGATCTGACCTAAAGCATATTTTGGAGTTGTTAAACATGCAAGTAAAGCTACCATGTTAAACTAGGCATTTTCTACCCCATTTACATATATAATTTATTTAAAATGGAGCTACGGTTATTTAGTTATGAAATAAATCATTTTAACATGGCAATTTAAGCAAAATTAAAGCAAACAACAATAATAAACATTTTAATTGTTGTTATCATGATCAGATGACATGTGAAGTTTATGCAATTTTTGAAAATGTTGACATGAGCATGATGTGAAGCATTACGTCACCGTGGTGGAAGAAAGGGGTGCCCGACAGCGAATCCGAAAATGGTGCCACGGCAACATATCGGTTCCGATAACTCGATTGAGATATCGGTACAAAGAAAGCGTGTGAGCGAGTCATGCAAGATGGTGGGGTGATCCGGATACGGGTTCCCGACGGTGGCATGGCAAAGAGGGCATGAAGGATGATTCGATCCGGTCGGTCATCTGGGTTATACCTCGAAGCGTTCAAGCGGGACGGGTCGAGTTCGTGAGAAGTAGGCGTTCACGGGTGTCGAGGAAGTAGAGGAAGTAGTCGTTCTCGCGATGATGCGAGGAAGTAGTGGTACGCTGACGGTAGAGGAAGTAGTGTTTCGTTCGTTTTGAAGAGGTACTTGGGTCGAATCCTTTCGGGGTTGTGGTACTTGCGGTCTCGCAATGGTAGTGATACGGCGTGGGAAGTACGTTCTCGTTCGATGGTTGTGGTACATCTTCGGAAGTAGTTGTGCGTCCGTGGATGTTCGAGTCCACAGGGGTCTTGGTCGGCATGTGGTACCGTCGCGGGGTACTTATCGTTCCGGTTTTGGTCGTCGGTCGTAGTGGTACTTGGCGTTTCAGCGGGCGTGAGGCTGGCGTTCGTCGGGGCAGCATCCGGTAGTCGAACGGGAACGAAGGTATGGCGTTTGTCGGGTCTTGGGTCCGGGTCTTGGTCTAGAGAATCGAAGAGCTTGGCGTCCTGGTTGGTGTCGAAGGAGAATGGATGCATCACCTCACAAGTGGCCGGCGGGGCGATGGCATGGTGGTCCGAGGCGGAGGAAGGAGGCGCTTGGCGCGGAGTTGCCGCTCGGATGTGGGAAGGCCGGCTGGCGCTCTGTGGCCTGGCTGCCGGAGGAGCGCAGGGGAGGATCCGGCGGGCGGTCGATCTCGGCGGATCGGGCCAAAGCGGGCGCCGTGCCAGGAACGGGGAGCCAGGAGGAGGCCGGGGGAGGGCGAGGGGAGGAGAAGGTGGGCCGGCTCCCGGCGATTGGGGTGGGGGGAAGGG
>JAHIAM010012377.1:0-10789 GCA_021605205.1 Aegilops longissima
TTCGAAGAAACTCCTTCTCTAGAAAGGACCGAATTATGAAAATCTTGCCTTCGGATCTGTGATAGAAGGTGTACCTGTGAGTCTCCTTTGGGTATCCTATGAAGACACATTTTTCCGATTTGGGTTCGAGCTTATCGGTTGAAGTTTCTTTACATAAGCATCATGGCCCAAACTTTAAGCAAGCGACAACTTTGGTTTCTTGCCAAACCACAGTTCATAAGGCGTCGTCTCAAGCGGTTTTGGCGGTGTCCTATTCAGCGTGAATGCGGCCGTCTCTAAAGCATAACCCCCAAAGCGATAGCGGTAAATCGAAATAGACATCATAGATCGCACCATATCTAGTAAAAGTCACGATTCTGACGTTCGGACACACCATTTCTCTCTGGTGTTCCGGTGGCGTGAGTTCTTGGCAAACTATTCCACATTGTTTCAAATGTAAAGCCAAACTCGTAACTCAAATATTCTCCTCCACGATCGGATCGTAGAAACTTTATTTTCTTGTTACGATGATTTTCCACTTCACTCACGAAATTCTTTGAACTTTTCAAGCGTTTCAGATTTGTGTTTCATTAAGTGAATATACCCATATCTACTTAAATCATCTGTGAAGGTGAAAATAATGATACCCGCTGGCGATGCCTCAACATTCATTGGACCACAAACATCGGTATGTATGATTTCCAACAAATCAGTTGCTTTCGCTCCATAGTTAGGAGAGCGGCGTTTGGTCATCTTGCCCATGAGGCCGCGGTTACGCAAGTACCAAGTGATTCATAATCAAGTGATTCGAAGCCCATCGATTATGGAGTTTCTTCATGCGTTTTACACGATATGACCTAAGCAGCGAGTGCCACAAATAAGATGCACTATCATTATCAACTCTGCATCTTTTGGTTTCAACATTATGAATATGTGTATCACTCTTATCGAGATTCAACAAGAATAGACCATTCTTCAAGGGTGCATGACCATAAAAGATATTACTCATATAAATAGAACAACCATTATTCTCGATTTAAATGAATAACCGTCGCATTAAACAAGATCGGATATAATGTTCATGCACTCAGCGGCACCAAATAACAATTATTTAGGTCTAAAACTAATCCCGAAGGTAGATGTAGAGGTAGCGTGCCGACCGCGATCACATTAACTTTGGAACCATTTCCCACAGCGCGCTATCGTCACCTCGTCCTTTGCGATTTTCGTCTATTCGTAGTCCCTGTTTGAGTTGCAAATATTAGCATGAGAACGAGTATCAAATACCAGTGCTACTCTGAGCTCTAGTAAGGTACATCAATAACATGTATATCACATATACCTTTGTTCACCTTGCCATCCTTTTATCATCATAATACTTGGGGCAGTTCCGCTTCCGGTGTCCAGGATGCGCTGCAGTAAAACACTAGAGTTTCGAGGCTGAGGTCCAGACTTGGGTTTCTTCTCTTGATCGGCAACTTTCTTGCTGTTCTTTTGAAGTTCCTTCTTCTTCCCTTTGCCCTTTTCTTGAAACTAGTGGTCTTGTTGACCATCAACACTTGATGCTCTTTCTTGATTTCTACCTCCAGCGGCTTTTAGCATCATGAAAGAGCTCGAGAATTGTCTTAGTCATCCCTTGCATATTATAGTTCATCCACGAAGCTCTTGTAGCTTGGTGGCGTTGATTGGAGAATTACTGTCAATGACACTATCATCAGGAAGATTAACCCCAGCTGAATTAAGTGATTATTGTTATGCCCAGACATTTTGAGTATGTGCTCCAGCCAGAATTATTCTCCTCCATCTTGCAGCTATAGAACTTATTGGAGACTTCATATCTCTCAATCCGGGCATTTGCTTTAAATATTAACTTCAACTCCTGGAACATCTCATATGCTCCGCAGCGTTCAAAGCGTCGTTGAAGACCGGTTCTAAACCGTAAAGCATGGCACCATGAACTATAGAGTAGTCATCAGCTACTGCTTTGCGATTCATAACCACGGCTCGACATCTGCGACAGGCACATCACCCAGCGGTGCTTCCGGGCGTAATTTTACTGTGCAGCAATGAGGATAATCCTCAAATTCTGGACCCAGTCAGTGTAATTGCTACCATCATCTTTCAACTTTGCTTTCTCAAGGCAGCATTAAAATTCAGCGGAACAACAGACTACGAGCCATCTATCTACATTAAACATAGACAAGCAAAAATACTATCGGTACTAAGTTCATGATAAATTTAAGTTCAATTAATCATATTAAAAACTCCCCTTAGGCGAGACATCTCTCTAGTCATCTAAGTGATCACGTGATCAAATCAACTAAACCATGTCCGATCATCACGTGAGGCGGAGTAGTTTCAATGGTGAACATCACTATGTTGATCATATCTACTATATGATTCACGTTCGACCTTTCGGTCTCCGTGTTCGAGGCCATATCTATTATATGCTAGGCTCGTCAAGTTTAACCTGAGTATTCAGCGTGTGCAAGCTGTTTTGCACCGTTGTAGATGGGCGTAGAACTTATCACCCAATCATCACGTGGTTGTTAAGATACTCACGAACTTTGTATGTGCAGTGCATACTCAGGGAGAACACTTCTTGATAATTTTAGTGAGATCATCTTATAATGCTACCGTCAAACAAAGCAAGATAAGATGCATAAGGATAAACATCACATGCAATCAATATAAGTGATATGATATGGTCATCATCATCTTGTGCTTGTGATCTCCATCGCGAAGCTGCCGTCATGATCACCATCGTCACCGTGCGACACCTTGATCTCCATCGCCAGCATCGTTGTCGTCTCGCCAACTATTGCTTCTCACGACTATACGCTACTCCTTAGTGATAAAGTAAAGCAATTACATAGCGTTTGCATTTCATACAATAAGCGACAACCATATGGCTCCTGCCGATTGCGATAACTTCGGTTACAAAACATGATCATCTCATACAATAAAGTATAGCATCACGTCTTGACCATATCACATCAACATGCCCTGCAAAAACAAGTTAGAGCGTCTTCTACTTTGTTGTTGCAAGTTTTACATTAACACTTCTGGGCTGAGCAAGAACCGTTCTTACCTACGCATCAAAACCACAGCGATACTTCGTCAAATTGACTCCGTTTTAACCTTCTCAAGGACGGGCGTAGCACACCTCGATTCAACTAAAGTGAGAGAGACGAGACACCCCGGTCACCTTTAAGCAACGAGTGCTGGAGGCGGTGAAACCAGTCTCAGCGTGGCGTCTGCGTAATGTCGGTCCGAGCGCTTCATCTCACAATACCGCTGAACCAAAGTATGACATCTTTGGTAGGCGGTATGACTTGTATAAATCCACAACTCACTTGTGTGCTACTCGTGCATATGACATCAACGCATAAAACCAGGCTCGGATGCCCTTTGTTGGGGAGCAGTAGTAATTTCAAAAATTTCCTACGATCCACTTAAGACCATGGTGATGGCATAGCGAGAGGGGAGAATGTCCGTCCACGTACCCTCGTGTAGACCGGCGAGCGTTATAACTGCTTAGCGGTTGATGTGATACGTGCGTCTTCCGCGATCCGACCGATCCAAGCACCGAATGTACGGCACCTCCGAGTTACGCACGCGTTCAGCTCGATGGCGATCCCGGACTCCGATCCAGCAAAGTATAAGGGGATGAGTTCCGTCGGCCGCGGCGGCGTGGTGGCGATGTTGATGCTCCACAAGCGAGGGCTTTGCCTAAGCTCCATGACGATATGACTTCACCGTGGCAGCGGGGCTTCGCCTAAGCTCCATGACGATATGACGAAGTGGAATATGGTGGAAGGGGCACCGCACCTACGGCTAAGGAAAGATCCGTAGATCAACTTGTGTGTCATGGGGTGCCCCTTGCGTATATATAGGAAACAAGGAGGAGGTGGTGACCCAAGGGGGCGCGAGAGGAGGTCCTACTCACACGGGGTGGAGTAGGACTCTCTCTAATTGGAGTAGGATTGGGGAGGGAAAAGGAAGGGGCGCTTTGTTGGGAGCGTGGTAATTTCAAAAATTTTCTCACGATCACGCAAGACCATGGTGATGGCATAGCAGCGAGATGAGGTGTTGTCTACGTACCCTGGTAGACCAACAGCAGGCGTTAATATAGCGTAGAGGAAGTGAGTCGTACTTCTTCCCGATCCAACCGATCCAAGTACCGAGCGTCACGGCACCTCCGAGTTCGCACACGTTCAGCTCGATGGCGTCCCTCGAACTCCGATCCAGCCGAGTGTTGAGGAGAGTTTAAATCGACCTGACGGCGTGGTGACGATGATGATGTTCCGTGGCGGAGCTTAGCCTAAGCTCATAGCGGTATATTCGAGGTGTAGTTTGGTGGAAGGGCACGCTACGCGGCTGAAGGAATCGATCTCAATGATCAACTTGCATCGCAGGGGTGCCCTCGCTTTGTGTATAATAAGGAAGGGAAGGGCTGGCGGCCACCTATGGCTGCGCTGAGGTCCCTACTCCCACGGGAGTAGGATTCCCCCAATCCTAGTCCAACTAGGGTTTGACCAAGGGAGAGGGAGAGAGCCACCTTCTCCTAATCCTAATAGGACTAGGGAAGGGGGAAGGCTGAGCCAGCATAGGGCCCCCTTTTCTCTTTCCTTAAAGGCCCATCAAGGCCCATTGACTCCCCGAGTTCCGGTAACCCCGTACTCGACATCAAATTCCCAATTTCACCGGAGTGATTCGAGAATCAAACATAGGCTTCAATATATCAATCTTTATGTCTCGACCATTTGAGACTCCTCGTCATATCCGTGATCTCATCAGGGACTCCGAACAACCGGTACATCAACATCATAAAACTCATAATAACATCATCCAAGCGTTAAGCGTGCGGACCCTACGGGTTCGAGAACTATGTAGACATGACCGAGACACCTCTCTGGTCAATAACCAATAAGCGGGACCTGGATGCCCATATTGGTTCCCATATTCTCTGAAGATCTTTATCGGTCAGACCGCATAACAACATCGTTATTCCCTTTGTCATCGGTATGTTACTTGCTAGAGATTAAATCGTCGGTATCAATACCTAGTTCAATCTCGTTCTTGGCAAATCTCTTTTCTCGTTCAATAATACATCATCTCACAGCTAACACATTTAGTTGCAATGCTTGCAAAACATGTGATGATGTGCATTACGAGAGGGCGAAGAGATACCTCTCAGACAATCGGATGACAAATCCTAATCTCGAATATACCAACCCAACATGTACCTCCGGAGACACACCAATGTACCTTTATAATCACCCGATTACGTTGTGACGTTTGGTAGCACCAAAAGTGTTCCTCGGGCAAGCGGAGAGTTGCATAATCTCATAGTCATAGGAACATGTATAAGTCATGAAGAAAAGCACTAGCAACAAACTATACGATCAGGTGCTATGCTAATGGAATGGGTCATGTCAATCAGATCATTCAACCAATGATGTGATCCCTTTAATCAAATAACAACTCCTTGTTCATGGTTGGAAACATAACCATCTTTGATTAACGAGCTAGTCAAGTGAGAGGCATACTAGTGACACTCTGCAGTTTTATGTATTCACACATGTATTATGTTTCCGGTTAATACAATTCTAGCATGAATAATAAACATTTATCATGATATAAGAAATAAATAATAACATTTATTATTGCCTCTAGGGCATATTTCCTTGATCTCCCACTTGCACTAGAATCAATAATCTAGATTACCATTGTAATGATTCTAACACCCATGGAGTCTTGGTGCTGATCATGTTTTGCTCGTGGAAGAGGCTTGAGTCAGCGGGTGCGCAACATTCAGATCCATTATGTATCTTCACATATCTCTATGTCTCCCACGGACCAAATCCGGATGGAGTTGAGGCGTCTTTTGATGTGCTTGGTTCTCTTGTGAAATCTGGATTCCTTTGCCAAAACAATTGCACCAGTATTGTCACAAAAGATTTTCATTGGACCCGATACACTAATTTTAACACCTAGATGGGATATGAACTCCTTCATCCGGACTCCTTCATTAGCTGCTTCGAAGCAGCTATGTACTCAACTTCACATGTAGATCCCATAGCGGCGCTTTGTTTGGAACTGCACCAGCTGCCAGCAGCTCAGTTTAATGTAAATCCGTATCCGGTTTGCGATTTAGAATCGTCCGGATCGATGTCAAAACTTACATCGGCGTAACCGTTCACGACAAGCTCTTTGTCACCGCCATAATAGAGAAACATATCCTTAGTTCTTCTCAAGTACTTAAGGATGTTCTTGACCGCTTATCGATGATCCACTCCTGGATTACTTTGGTACCTGCTGCTAAACTTACGACAAAGGCACACATCAGGTCACAGTACACAGCATTGCATACATGATAGAGCCTATGGCTGAAGCATAGGAACATCTTTCATTTTCTCTCTATCTTACGGTGGTGGGGCATTGAGTCTTACTCAATTTCACACCTTATAATCCGGCAAGAACCCTTTCTTTGCACGATCCATTTGAACTTTTCAAAACTTTATCAAGGTATGTGCTTTGTGAAAGTCCTATTAAGCGTCTTGATCTATCTCTATAGATCTTAATGCCCAATATGTAAGCAGCTTCACGAGGTCTTTCATTGAAAAAACTTTATTCAAGTATCCCTTTATGCTATCGAGAATTCTATATCATTTCGATCAATAATATATCATCCACATATAATATCAGGAATGCTCTGAGCTCCCTCACTTTCTTGTAAATCTGAGGCTTCTCCAAAGTCTGTATAAAACCAAATACTTTGATCACACTATCAAAGCGTTTATTCCAACTCGAGGCTGCACCCGGTCCATAAATGGATCGTTGGAGCTTGCACACTTTGTTAGCTCCCTTTGGATCGACAAAACCTTCTGGTTGCATCATATACAACTCTTCTTCTAGAAATCCATTCAGGAATGCGGTTTTAACATCCATTTGCCAAATTTCATAATCATAAAATCGGCGGTTGCTAACATGATTCGGACGGACTTAAGCATCATTACTGGTGAGAAGGTCTCATCGTGATCAATCCCTTGAACTTATCGAAAACCTTTTGCAACAAATCGAGCTTTATAGACATTAACATTACCATCGAGCGTCAGGTCTTCTTCTTGAAGATCCATTTATTCTCAATTGCTTGCCGATCATCGAGACCGTCAACCAAAGTCCACACTTTGTTCTCATACATGGATCCCATCTCAGATTTCATGGCCTCAAGCCATTTTGTGGAATCTGGGCTCACCATCGCTTCTTCATAGTTCGTAGGTTCATCATGTTCGAGTAACATGACTTCCAAAACAGGATTACCGTACCACTGCAGTGCGGATCTTGTTACTGGTTGATCTCTGAGGATTACGTAGAAACTTGATCCGAAGTTTCATGATCATCATCATTAACTTCCTCCCTATTTGGTGTAGGTGTCACGGCTGTTTTTACATGATGTACTACTTCTCAATAAGGAGCGAATCTGATTATCTCATCAAGTTCTACTTTCCTCCCACTCACTTCTTTAGTGAGAAACTCTTTCTCCAAAAAGTTTCGAAGTTAGCAACAAAAATCTTGCCTTGGGATCTGTGATAGAAGGTGTACCCAGCTTATCTCCTTTGGGTATCCTATGAAGACACATTTCTCCGATTTGGGTTCGAGCTTATCGGGTTGAAGCTTTTTCACATAAGCATGCAGCCCCAAACTTTCAAAAGCGACAACTTTGGTTTCTTGCCAAACCACAGTTCATAAAGCGTCGTCTCAGCGGTTTAGATGGTGCCCTATTTAAAGTGAATGTAGCCGTCTCTAAAGCATAACCCCCAAATGATAGCGATGCATCGGTAAGAGACATCATAGATCGCACCATATCTAATAAGGAAATGCGATTACGACGTTCGGACACACCATTACGTTGTGGTGTTCCGGTGGCGTAAAGTTCTTGAAACTATTCACATTGTTTCAAATGTAGGCCAAACTTCGTAACTCAAATATTCTCCTCCACGATCAGATCGTAGAAACTTTATTTTCTTGTTACGATGATTTTCCACTTCACTCTGAAATTCTTTGAACTTTTCAAATGTTTCAGACTTGTGTTTCATTAAGTAGATATACCCATATCTGCTCAAATCATCTGTGAAGGTGAAAATACGCGATATCCGCCCTGACCTCAACATTCATTGGACCACATACATCGGTATGTATGATTTCCAATAAATCATTGCTCTCTCCATAGTTCGGAGAGCGGTGTTTTAGTCATCTTGCCCATAAGGCACGGTTATAAGTGCCAAGTGATTCATAATCAAGTGACTCCAAAGTCCATCGGCATGGAGTTTCTTCATCGTTTTGCACCGATATGACCTAAGCGGCAATTGCCACAAATAAGTTGCACCATCATTATCAACTCTGCATCTTTTGGTTTCAACATTATGAATATGTGTATCACTACTATCAAGATTAAGTAAAAACAAACCATTCTTCAATGGTGCATGACCATAAAAGATATTATTCATATAAATAGAACAACCATTATTCTCGATTTAAATGAATAACCGTCTGCATCAAACAAGATCCAGATATAATGTTCATGCTCAACGATGGTACTAAATAACAATTATTTAGGTCTAATACTAATCCGAAGGTAGATGTAGAGGTAGCGTGCCCATTGCGATCACATCGACTTTGGAACCATTTCCAGCGCATCGTCACCTCGTCCTTAGCCAATCTTACGCAATCCGTAGCCCTGTTTGAGTTGCAAATATTATGAGCAAATTATTATCAAATACCAGTGCTCTGCGGTATTAGTAAGGTACACATCAATAACAAAGTATATCACATATACCTTTGTTAACCTTGCCATCCTTCTTATCCGCCAAATACTTGGGGCAGTTCGCTTCGGTGACCAGCCTGCTTGCAATAGAAGCACTCGGTTTGAGCTTAGGACCAGACTTGGGTTTCTTCTCTTGATCGACAACTTGCTTGCTGCTCTTTTGAAGTTCCTTTTTCTTTCCTTTGCCTTTTTCTTGAAACTAGTGGTTTGTTAACCATCAACACTTGATGCTCCTTTTGATTTCTACCTCCATGGCTTTCGGCTGCTCGAAAGAGCTCGGGCATTGTTTTGGTCATCCCTTGCATATTATAGTTCATCACGACTCTTGTAGCTTGGTGGCAGTGATTGGAGAATTCATCAATGGCGCAATCATCAGGAAGATTAACTCAGTTGAATCAAGTGATTGTTATATCAGACATTACGAGTATATGCTCAGCAGTGAACTATTCTCCTCCATCTTACAGCTATAGAACTTATTGGAGACTTCATATCTCTCAATCCGGGCATTTGCTTGGAATATTAACTTCAACTCTGGAACATCTCATATGCTCCATGGTGTTCAAAACGTCGTTGAAGTCCGGTTCTAAGCCGTAAAAGCATGGCACCTTGAACTATAAGTAGTCATCGGTTTTGCTTTGCGGAGCGTTCACAACTTCGGCGCAGCCCTTGCACACCGCACTGGCACCTAACGGTGGTGCTTCCGGGACGTAATTCTTACGTGCAGCAATAAGGATAATCCTCAAAATTCGGACCCAGTCCGTGTAATTACTGCCATCATCTTTCAACTTTGCTTTCTCAAGGCAGCATTAAAATTCAGCGGAACAACAGCGCGAGCCATCTATCTACACATCATAGACAAAGCAAGATACTATCGGTAATAAGTTCATGATAAATTTAAGTTCAATTAATCATATTACTTAAGAACTCCCACTTAGAAAAATATCCTCAATTCTCTAAGTGATTCGTGATCCATTTCAACTACACCATGACCGATCATCACGTGTGATGTGGGTAGTTTCAATAGTGAACATCAATATATTGATCCTATCTACTATATGATTCACGCTTCGACCTTCGGTCTCCGTGTTCGAGGTCATATCTTATATATGCATAGCTCGTTCAAGTATAACCTGAGTATTCGCGTGTTACAACTGTTTTTGCACCCGTTGTATTTGAGCATTAGAGCCTATCACACCGATCATCCGTGGTGTCTCAACACGAAGAACTTTCATAGCGGTGCATACTCAGGAGAACACTTCTTGATAATTTAGTAAGGGATCATCTTATAATGCTACCGTCAATCAAAAGCAAAATAAGATGCATAAAGGATTAACATCACATGCAATCAATATAAGTGATATGATATGGCCATCATCATCTTGTGCTTGTGATCTCCATCTCCAAACACCGTCATGATCACCATACGTCACCGGTAGCGACACCTTGATCTCCATCGTAGCATCGTTATGCGTCTAAGCCAACTATTGCTTCTCGACTATCGCTACTACTTAGTGATAAAGTAAAGCAATTACATGGCGTTGCATTTCATACAATAAGCGACAACCATATGGCTCTGCGCGATTGCCGATAACTGGGTTTACAAAACATGATCATCTCATACAATAAAATATAGCATCACGTCTTGACCATATCACATCACAACATGCTTTGCACAAAAACAAGTTAGGCGTCCTCTACTTTGTTGTTGCAAGTTTCACGTAGCTGCTGCTGGGCTGAGCAAGAACCGTTCTTACCTACGCATCAAAACCACAACGATACTTTGTCAAATAGACTCGTTTTAACCTTCTCAAGGACGGGCGCATGCCTTTCAGTTCAACTAAAGTGAGAGAGACGGACACCCGCCGGTCACCTTTAAGCAGCGAGTGCTCACAGCGGTGAAACCAGTCTCGGCGTAAGCGTCTGCGTAATGTCGGTCGGGCGCTTCATCTCACAATACCGCTGAACCAAAGTATGACATCT